>JABFPB010001060.1:0-28337 GCA_022817645.1 Ceratoteleas bidentatus | reverse complement strand
AATTGGATTTCATAAACGTTATCATCTCCTATCTTGAACGTTTATGAAATCCAATTTCAGGCTAATTTCCAAGACATTTTATGTAATGATTTTCAATTATTTAAATAATTAAATAATTGAAATTGTTAAAATTAAAATTATTTAAATATTTTAACATTTATTTAACTATTTAATTAAATAAATTAATTAATGTTATATTATTTATTTTTTTTATTTTGGTCTGCAAAAATAATGAAATTTTAATTCATCATATGTCAATATACATTCTGCTATATGAATCAGAGTGTTTCAGTAAGAATAACTGAAGATTGCAGAAAAGCAAGATTGTGGAAGAGGGGTTTGGTGGATGATTGTGATTGTGAGGTATTCTATTTGTAAGTGATTGTCCAGTTGAATATTGTTGGAATGAAAAATGTGGACAACAATCCTGGTTTGAGTCAGAAGAATAGAGTGACGCAATTCGCGATACTTTAGGAATTTCATGCTTCTAACAATTCATTTCTTATTCTCTTTTATTGTCATGTAAAATAAATTTTTCATAAAATTATATTCTGAGATTTTTAGCAACAATAATGATCGTTCCATTAATATTATCGATTTTCATTTACAGATAAGTTGGGTTTGTAATGCCTGATGCAATTAAGTGAAATGTACAGAGCACAAATGAGAGATCGAATTTGGATGCTGAATGAATTGGTAGTACCGAATACAAATCGACCAGAAGATGTCTGCGGTAGAGGCACCACCTTTCATTCGCACCATCGAGTGGGATATGATGGACAAGACCAAGTTCTTCCCACTCAGCATGTTGTCTTCGTTCACCGTTCGCTGTTGCCTCTATCCCCTCACACTCATAAAAACGCGAATTCAAATTCAAAGGAAAAATCACATGTATACAGGTAGATATTAGATCTTAGTATTTACAAGTTTACATGCCAAATCAGTCCTAATTTAATAAGACCATAACACCATCTATGGTTGAAGTTAGAAGAAACATAGAATTTCTGTTGGTTAGAAATATCCAATCAATCCCAAATTTCCGTCTCAAAATATTTCAATCTGTTTTTATTGATTAGTAGGAACTTTTAATACAGAGAACGTTATTTATGATTTGATTGAAATCAAATACTTTTTTTCTGTGTTTCTGACTATTGCTTTCAAGATATTAAGTTAAACGTTTATTTGTTTTAGGAATGATAGACGCATACAGAAAAATTCACAAATTAGAAGGTTTTCCAGGCCTCTATCGAGGTTTTTGGATATCCTCAGTTCAGATAGTATCTAGCATATTTTACGTATCGACGTACGAAGGGGTCCGACATTTGCTCCGACAAGACCCTATGACCGCTGAACTGGATTCGCGGATTCGTGCACTCATAGGTGGCGCTGCTGCGAGTACCGTCGGTCAGACTATCGTTGTTCCCTTCGACGTTTTGAGCCAACACCTGATGATTTTAGGAATCAATTTTAAGAATGGCAAACTGGTTCATGACCACCGACACAAAACGGTATGCACTTTTTCGCGACGCTATATTGTCTATATATGAAAATCATCAATTGATAAACATTTTAATGTTTTCAGATGGGAATGAACCCTTTAGGAATAGCTTTAGAACCAGGAAAGTCTCGCACGCAAATATCGTTAGATATCGTCAGATTAATTTACCAAAGAAATGGATTTCGTGGATTTTACCGAGGATATGTTGCATCATTGTGTGCATATGTTCCAAATAGTGCACTTTGGTGGGGTTTATATATGACTTATCAAGGTACATTTTCCCTTTTATTTTAAAATGGAATCTAGTTAAAAAGAATTTCTTAAGAACATATCTGTCTTGATATTTGGTCAGTGTTAACAAAAATTCTGCAAATTGAATCATAATTGAGAGTTAGTATTTCAAAATTTGAGCATTTCCCATTTTTCGTTGATGCAAAACCATTTCATTCTCAAATGACTGACAAACAATATAATAGCAAAAAACTCATTTTTCGAATAAAGCTATTTCTCACCATATTGCAGGTAACAAAAAAATAATTGTTAAAATGATTTAATACTTGTTACAGATGAGCTGATAAGGGTACTGCCATCGTGGGTGTCGCATCTGTTCATTCAGGCCGTAGCCGGTACACTGGGAGGTTTCACCACAACAATCATCACCAACCCTCTAGATGTGGTCCGAGCGCGACTCCAAGTTCAGAGTCTCGACAGCATGACTCTAGTGTTTCGACTACTCTGGGCTGAGGAGCGGATGCGAATGTTCACAAAAGGACTGTCAGCCCGACTCGTGCAATCTGCTTTTTCAAGCTTTTCAATAATTGTCGGCTACGAGACCATTAAGCGAATCAGTGTCACCGACGAGTACAAAAGCTTCGTGAAATGGTGATACACCTGGGACCCTTTTAATTCCAGAATACTGTGCTCTTCTTTTTTATTCGCGCCTTTTGTATTCCGGGAAAGACACCTCGCTCTTTTCTTCATGATTTTGTTCCTCGTTCCTTGGAGTTTAATGCTAGTTTACTTTATGATATATTTTATGCAGCAGTAATTCGATCGTTCAAACTTGAGTTATTCACATAAGACAATTTTTAAAAACCAAAGAAAACACGACTTTAAAATGTAGCGAAATGAATTCAAAGATAAATGGTTAGAATCAACAAAATCATGTAGGAAAGTACACGGTTTTTGATAAGAAGACTCTAATTTTTCTACTTAAACCAATGGACCTGCACTTTTGCCCTGGATCGTCTGGTTTTGTACGATCCGGTTATTTGTAATAAATGTAAATGTATATGTGTGTACAAATATACAAAGTTGTGTAAAAAACGATCGTTCAATTTATTTCGCTCGCACACAAATATATTTACATTCGGTTTCCATAGTATGTCCTCAAAAATCCAACAAGAAATCCGTTCGGCGAATGAAAATGAAAACGAGTCATCGTTGTAGCACGTTATTATTATCCCTTGCGGCACATTATGCGACGAGGGATAGTTTTTGGAAGTGATACATTTATGTACCGCGGGAAAAGGCGAATATCGGACTATTGCAACCAGTACTTGCACTTTTCCGTAATCCATACAAATTATAAAATGATGCAGTCGTTTTAAAAAGTGTCTCTTAATGGTATAAATGATCATAGTCTAACAAATATAGGAAACCTGATACTTTTCTTGAAAGTAAAAAAGTAAGAGTTTTCTTGTAAGTGTTAGAACAAAATTGTGGAAAACTGGAGAGAAAAAGTATGTCTTGCTTTCCACCTCGAATGTACAGAAAATGCTACCATTAACAAACGTAACAATACATATGTTCTATAGGTATTTTTTCTAAAACTCAAATACTTAATTTATTCGAGAAGCTATTCCTGCGACGACTTACTCGCTGAAATCTCGTTTCCGTCTTGTTTCGACATATACTATCATCTCTCTAGTTGAATAACATACAATTTTGCAGAAATATATTTGCTTCCTTAAAAATCAACAGCTCTTTTACCACGAAAAATCATTTCAGAGCACTCCACCCAATACAAAATTTGTTGCGTTTTGCATTGACGAGTGTAAATTTTGTTCTTCACAAAAAAAACGTCTAAATAAATGCATTTAAAAATCATCAGCGCCAAAAGTTTTACATTGCTAACGTTGTAATCGCAAAATCAAAAGATGGAAAACATGTCTGCCTCGTCATTACTTCTTCAATTTCCGACTATTGTAATTATTCGAACATTGATAACCGGCTCTTTGAACCGAACAATTTGCCCTGCGCTTTCACCAGCCCAGCTTGGATATTGGCCAACGATGGCACAGATTTGACCTCGCCCCGAGCTGCGACACTTGGGGGCGACTTGAGAACTCGGTGTGCAACTCTCTTAATATCATCTCTGGTCACATTGTCTGTGAGGAAACAAAGTACTTTGTATATATACATATTATTTGGCACAGTAATTAAATTTATAATATTTCAATCATAATGCTAATTCCCTGCAAAAATATTTGATAGAAACGAATAGAAAAGAATTGAATATTAAATAATGAATTCCTCGATGGTTAGATGCCCAATTCATAATTTTAATTTCAATTCCATTCTTTTCTCTTCTATTTTAGAGATTTCCAACCACCAAATTTGAATTCTTCAAAAAGAATTCTAAAAAACTATTCATAGCATTCAAAACTGTAAAATGAATTCCAGTCAATTCCATTGAATTTGACTAAAAATCCAATTCTTTTCTACTAATTTCTATCCATAATTTGTTGCAGGGTTTACGAAAACCCATAACAGCCTTTGACTTATTTTTGCAGTATTTTTCAACTCTTCTTTTTTTTTTTTTATTTTGCATTGTATAAAATTGTGTCGTGAAATTATATGAGAAACATAAAATTTTACATAAAATCTGTAAAATTCCATAAAAATTATGTAAAAAGTATGTTTTTCACATAAACTAAATTTTGGTTACTATTTTTGTTTGACTTTTGAAAGGGAGAGATCATACCAATTGCCTGGATAAAATATTCTGGTCGTTTTCGTTCTCCAGTTGACAGTACTTGTCGACCAATATCTTCAAAAACAATAGGCCTTTGTTCGAGGTTCATCAAGAGCATCGACTGCAGCTGTTTTTTGGCTCGCTAAAACCCAATCAGTTTTTTGTATTTGGAAAATTTGTTTGGAAGTGTGTGTTTCATGATCGAATACCAACCGATAGTTCACTGTTGGTGATGTTTTCCGTCATCCGGACCATCTCCTGCACGATAACGTCAACCATTTCTCTCACATGAGGTGGTGTTGTTGATGCGTGAATGCAAAACAAGCCTGCATCCACATAAGAGTGATTGCACGCAGTTGCACTGTACAGCCAGTGATATCTGAATTATGAATGAATAATGTACAATGAAATTGCGAATAAATATCAGATAAAAATCATTGTTATTTGGAAAAATCAAATTAATCGATTTGATTTAAATCAATAAAATCATGTTTTTTCAAAGTTGTTTGTTTTAATTGTTACTCCTTTTGAATTATTTTATTGAATTATTTGTACTTTATGATTAATAATTTATAGTTACTATAGTCAATGAAACAAGATAGATGATACTTTTAGTGGTAAATATTGATTGTTGGCAACTTTACAATGCGAGTTTGTAGTGTTTTATATGATATATGTTTGTGTAATTGAATGTGTCAATAATGAAAGGTGATGAGAACCTGTTAAGAACATTAGTATACAGTCTCGTATACATTCCCTTGCCGGGTCCACCAGCACTGAAGCTCCCTCCGCCACCCATCATCATATTTAACACGCACATTGGAATGAAGTCCGGATGTGTGAATGGGAAACTTTCCAGACCTATCACAACGTGAGATAATTCCGGCAATCCACTTGGTCCCGCGTATACGGGAACGTTGCATTCGTCCTGACGAAATCATGGAATTATTATTATCAACGATGCTAGTAGTTTTAATGAAATTATAACTAAACAGCATTAGCACAAATGAGATAATTATTTGAATTAAGTGTAAACACTTATTTTTATTGCATTTACCAAAATATGACCGCCCGTATATTGAGCAATTGATTCGTCGACTAGATTGGATGCTCTTTCAGATAATACTAGACTAGAGTCTTCTTCCCATATAGGCCTTTGTTCGACAAAGTTTCTGCAAAAAATTAAACAAGAGTTTAGCCAAACATTTGCTGAAATCTTGCTTTATATTTCTCCCCTTAATAAAAAAAGAAAACAAATGATTTTGTTGTTGATTTACTCAAAGTTACCTTTCAACTGCTTTAACTAATTTATCATGATCGATTCCAACACCTGCAACGACCGTTCTCTTTGGAGTATGGTGGTTCTTGAGATAAGTAAAAAGTATTTTTCGGTCGATCTTCTGTACATTTCCCTCGGGACAAATTTTTGGCAAACCTAACGTATTGTCTCTATAAGCTGCCTGTAATTAAATTAAAATTTTTTGTTTTATGAAGTTAGTATTTGCATTAATTTGCAAAATCCCAAAACTTACGGCATGAATCATATCTGTGAGTATTTCGTCCTGTTCTGGTCTTGATAAGAGATTCTCAAGGTCAAAAAGAATGGTTTGTCTAGCAATATCCATCTGAGAAGTAGAGAAATATAAATTACATCTGAAAATATTATGATCTTCATATTCTCCTATTCTCTTACTGAATATTATAACAATTTGTTGTTTATGTAATGGCTATTTGGGCTTAATGTACCTCATCATTTGTGATCAAAGGTCGTAAGACTATGTCCGCCAAAATTTGCATCACTTCTTCAACCCCATCCCGGGGTGCTGATGCTGCATATATCAGTGTATCTCGTGAACCTTTGCAGTCACATATTCCACCAAGTTTCTCCAAAGAATACAATATTTTATCCTTGTTTTCATACTTTAATGTCGACTGAAAAAATATGTATGAAATTTACGTTGATTTCATTTTCTGGTGGCATTTATAAATAAATCTACATTATATGAATTTACAGTCAATCGGTTGGTGTAATATCAATCAACTAAAATCAATTATTAAATAAAAATGCAATTTTTTTAATTGAATTTAAATCAATTTGAATAGTTGTTTGTTTTTAAGTACTTAAAAAATTAATCTCTGAAATAGTATTACTTACACTTCACAATATATATTAATATAAATATTTCAAACTAATCATTTTAATTTTACACAATTTGTACATTTGTTAAAATTGTTTAATTTGTCAGAATTGCAGTTTTTAAAATGTCTAAATAAAATTATGTTTTACACGTTAAACATTGTTTTAATTATGATAAATTGTAAGATGTTCTATTTTTTTAAGGATCTGAATAGTTAAGATTTTTTTACATGTTTAAACACAATTTTAATTATTAAATTTTTGAAAAGCCTTTTATTGAGAAATTAAAAGAAATTTGTTTAAAGTTCCTAATGATTTAACAGTCACATATGTAAACAATCTAAATCTAAAATCTGAATTATTTCCCCTTACATTGAATGCCAATTTTTCCAGAAAATGAGATATTCCACTGGGATATGCAACTTCGTATCTGGATCCAGAATCTATCAAAACTGAAAATAAAGAGAATAAATTTTAATAACATGAATAGAATTTTGTATGTATATGAAACAAGTAAATGTAACTTTCAATATTAATTCGTAGTGATCATTACTTTAATTAATAACTCTCTGATTATATGCAAATGTATATTTTCAATGAAACAAAACACATTATGGAAATTTGCAGATCAAATTTTGAAATTTGATTTTACTCTACATTATAAAGCATATAAATGCGCATCGTTTTTTCTTTAGACATTTTTTTGTGAGTGAAATTGTTTATAAAATAATTGGTAAAAAGTGGACGGTTTTTACTCATTTCTACAATGATGACAATGGGAAGCGAAAGGGTTAATTACATAATAGTATTTAATGAGTATTTAGAGTTTTCGAAATTTGATTTTAGCAATTGTATATTTTCAAAAAAAAATCCCACGACTGTATACCTCAATATGAATCGAGTTCCAATTAAAAAACAAGTTTTCAATTAGATCTGGGCTTCTTACTACTTGAAATAAAACAGTTGCATATTACTCACAGTCATTAATATAATACTAAATAAAAAAATACCTCCAACAGTACAAAACTGGCCAAATCCTTGTTCAGAGGCAACTCGAATGCCATTGGACAGAGTGCTGATTTGCGTCACCTGGTCCTCTATTTTCGCTTTTGAAAATATTGGCGTTGGTAAACCTGGTAATGGTTCAGATAACGGGGGAACATTTAAAACCGAGGTTTTCGTCGTCACGCTGATGCTCTCGGGTGGCTTGTTGCTGGTTGCGAAATTCGTCTTCTGCCGCAAGTTCAGGTGCTTTGTTTTATTGGTACTTGAAATCAATGATTAATCAAAACAGCGTACAACATGATAAATACTTGTCTTACACTTATTGTTACAGTTTCATCTTCAACTGGTAATTTTAGTAACTCTTAATAAAGAAAACATACTTGAACGACAGAAATTATGTATCTTTATTTCGTCTACAAAAATCCGAATTTTAATTCACTGTCGAAATGAAAACAAAAAGAAAACATTTCTTTGGGAAAATTTAATTTCTGCGTTCTTCATGTTTTTATTAAAAGCAAAAGAAAAACAAAATTAATTATGTCATTCTGAATGAACCAGTGATAAAACGCATGTCAAATCAAAATCAAGATAAATGATCACAAATTGCTATTCAAATTGGTTCGGTTTCGGTAAAATTTTCGATTTTGAAATCGACCGAAACTCTTACCTATTCCTCAAAGACGTCACTACATTCGCCTGTGAAATCCGCGAAAACATTTTGCTGCTATAGATTTACGCTTGTCTTCAGATTCATTCAAAAACTAACCTAAATCAAGGCAAATATTTCAACACAATTTTCGCACCGACTAAAAGTGATAACCTATATACGACGGCGCGTGGCGCCATCTAGGTTGTGAAAGGCCACCAATGGAAATGTAATTTGGAATCATTTGTTTCTTATGGGACTGGAGAGATTTTGGATATGTTCTAAAACATACTGGAAGTACTTCAAACATGGTTGTGTCTCTGCCGCTCACAACATAATTCATATTTCTATCTTATATCCACAGTACTTGAAGTAGGTTTTAGAACATAGCCTTTATCAGTAAGATTCCATCCGATCCGAATTGAGGCTACCAATCACATTCCCTAGAAACGCGCATGAATACAGAATCCTACATTACCGACCGTTGGGAAGAGACATCACTAATGCAACAAACACAACAATTCATTAATAACCCAACAATAAAATGCTTCTGAAATAAAAATTCCTCCATCAATGTTTCCATTTCATTTCCCTTTCATCATTAATTTGTAAAAAAGTATCGTTTTCAGCAATTACAATAAATCCCTAGGGACTTTTGCGTTTTACTATTTTACTACTCACGAACCGCACGTGTTTAAAAAAACCTGTTCGATCTGTTGACGTTTCTGCGTATTCCACAAGTTAAACGGAAGGACTCAGTTCTTTGAAACCGAAATCGCGATTCTTTCAATTGGATCGAATCAGGCGATTTCAAATTCAGAAAGTTTACGCGGGAAACGGACATAAAATTCCTAGGAGAGGGTTGTCATCGGTGCGAAGGAACGGAATCAAGTTCTCTGCCACACTCCAGCACACAATAACATCAATAGTAACAAAATTCAATTCATTTAAACGGTGCGGCGTGATTCCTTATCGACGCTCGTTTGCGACTTTATCGGGTCACTTTCGGTTTCAGTCGTGCTCTTAATTGTTTCGCTGAGACAGTGACAGATTTACGGCACAGCGGTTGCCAGTAACTGGAATTGAAAGGGCCTAAGACACGGTTAGGTTAATATTTATTACTGAGTTCAACTGTTCGAAATAAGACAATAGGTGAACTTTTTGTTACTTGTTTGTTTGTGTTAAATTATGCAATGATTTGCGATTTTCTGGAGAATCGAATGGGATGAAATTGTAATGAGGAAATAATTGTTTTAGATGTCTGCAACTAAGTGTAATGGCTGTGGTTCTACGGATATCGAGACAGATCCAGCTCGAGGAGATTCAGTATGTACACAATGTGGTATGGTCCTGGATGACCAAATTATTGTCAATGACAATGAGTTTTTGGAAGGACCACAAGGAAACATACGTGTTCAGCAGTTTGTCTCTATTAGCAGTAGCGGTGGTGCAAGCCGACGAGTTGGAAATGGTGAATTTTGCAATTTTTTAAAAGTAAAAAGTATCATTGTAAAAATTGATGATAGAGATGAATAGAAAAGAATTGTATTATAAGCCAAATCTCACATCTATGTGAATTGTCTTAAATTTATTGATCATGGTTTAAATGATGTAATCGGTGAATGAATTCTAATTTATGAATTCAAGTTGAACATTTTTTTAAATGTAAATGTATCTGGAATTGGAATGAATAGAGAATTCAAATTTTTTATGTTTCAATGCAGATACTGGAATTGAACAAAAATGAATTCTTTTTCTGAAATTAAAAATGTGTCTTTGAAAAGAATTTATACATCACTGAAGTAGAATATAATAGAATGAAATTGAAAATTTTATTCTTAGCTATGCAAATTTGTAATATTAATACAAATGAATATTTTCTATTTATCATATTATAATGTTTAGAAAAATTACTTGCAATATTTCTGTACAATTTGTGCCTGAGAATAAATCAAGTTATTTCATTATTATAATAGAAAAGAGTTGTTCAATATTATATTAATTTATATTTATTTATTTATTGTCTCTTTAAAGGTTTTATCAGTGATAAGGAATCCAGAGAAATTACACTTAAAAATGCAAGAAAAGGCATAACGCATTTGGGTGAACAATTGGGGTAAGTTAGTTTTTAGGTATTTATTTTTGTAGAACTATTATCTAACATAATCTAAGATAGAGCTTTTTGGTAAATAATGTGTAATTAACAGAGTGATGGTACATTATTTTCAGGTTAAAACAAGCAAACATAGATCATGCAGTGGGACTGTACAAATTGGCACTGATGAAGAATCTTACCAGGGGCAGGAAGCAAACTCACAATCATGCTGCCTGTGTTTACATGGCATGTCGATTAGGAAAAACTGATCGTATCCTTTTCAACTTTTTAATTGTCATTTTTGGAAGTCAGTATGATTTAATTAAATAATTGATATATTTTGATCCAATTTTTTGCAATTTTGTTCATGGATCAAAATTAAAAACTGAAATCATTTTAATTGTATTACAATTTTTTAATGAATTGTATTAACATATTATTTAATACGTTTATGAATGATTCAAGTTATAATTATGTAGTATAAATGATCTGAAACGAAAAAAGTTTTGATAGCTTTTCCATCCTTGCTAGAAACATACAATTCTTTCATGTTTTGTTTACTATTTTTGAAATTTTATTTTATTTCATTATATTTCATTTTATTGGCTTGAATATGTAAAATAAAATTAATTTGTGTTTGGGTGAGAAAAAGCTGTTAAAATAATGAATAAACAAAAAGATTATGCATATTGTTACTCGCAGGATCCATTGGAGGTGCTGTTAATATAACATGGTGGACGTAAAGGAAAGACATTGTGTGGGTTATATTTTTATCCTTTTTTATTTAATAACGGAATATTCGGTTAACTAAAATTATTGTTCAAATTTTCTTTATTAGTTTAATAAACATATGGTTTTTGCTAAGCTTTAATGGTTCTGCAAATAAGACAAACCATTTTAATGATAATAATCAAATTTATTTGTTTTGTATCGTTTTCATAAAAAATAATGCAATTTTGCAATGAAATTCACATATTACACTATCTTCACAATTTTATTATTTTCGATTGTCTAATATAAGTTTAGTAAACATGAAATAGATCTTTTTTCAAAATGTCGACTTTAATTTTTAATTCGATGAGGAAATCAAGTACATAATTTATGACAAAAATACAAAAAATAACTATAGTGTTCAGATACCTGCCTCTGTTTATTCCGATTACATCACACTGTGTACCACTTTTACTACATTTTTATAGTTTTCCAAAACTCCGCTAGATTCGTATTCTATTTTGCGAGTCCCAATAGAAAGAGACTCTTGATTTGTCAAACTGCAATGGCAAAACTGTACATTCAATATATTTTGGTTTTAGCGACTTATGTATTCATACTATTTTTTGATTTAAATGTTGATTTAAATAACGATGGTCAGATGGAAAGTCAATTAAACATTTTTATTAATCTGTTTATGGAGAAAATCATTATGATAATTTGTCAATTTTATATTACTGGTAGTTTTGCGAAAAAAATCTACTCACAGATTTTTTCGCAAATCTTCCAAGTAATATAAATTTGCCAAATCATTCTGATGATTTTCTGTATAAACCTTTGCCTTTTCTTCTGATTACTGACATTTAAAGTGACCATTAGACCTAAAATTTGTACATTTATTATTCAAACTGTGTAATATCCGGGTTACGTATATACATTTCCTTAATCGAAACATGAAACAGATTTGTTAATCGACATCAGCGATGTACTTCAAATTTGTGTGCAGGAACTTGGACGTACTTATTTGAAGTTCGCATATGAGTTGCGCCTCAATATACCATGTATCGGTGAGTCAAACTGAATTTTTCCTGTAGTACTTTTTATATACTAGATACCATTTATATATTATATTTTACTCAGACCTTCCACAATTAGCCGAAACTATATACTTGTAGGGCCTATAAAACTATATGCCTTCATACACTAGTCATCTTATCTTTTTAAGATTGTATATTTTTCTAATTTTATGCATTTTCTAACCGTTTAGCATTTTAAAACCTGTGTGCAGATATATATATCCTATTAGCATATGTTTTTTTACATATGTTTAATGTAAAAATGATGCAAAAACAGTGTAATTGATTTACATAAATTGCATTCATCTGTAAAAAATATATTTTTTTAAAGCTTGTTTATTATTTACAATATCTATTTTTTAAATTAAACCTGATAATAAAATCGAACATTAACATCTATATGTAAATTTTATGTAAAAATAACTGTTTATGAAAACCATGAAGCTAAGTCTATTCAATGATTGTGGAAGCTTTGGGTGAATTAAGCGTTTATTTCAGAGAATTATTTGTGGGCCAGTACAAATTAACAGTACTAAATAAGGTATTAAAAATCATATAATAACATAAATTACAAACAAAAACACCTGAAATCGTGCAGGTTTAATTGAGGATTTAACCAAGAAACACCTTTAAATAAAAAAAGGCATTTAACCATGGCAAATATAATTAACAAAATAACAAATGAAAAGTAAACGAAAAGAACAAATAAAAAGTAAATGTGTAAAAAACTAAAACATATCAAAGATCGTACAACTGATTTCATTTACACAACAAACTAAAACTTACTTTTTATGAAATTAAAAGGGATTCAATGGAACAGGATGTAAAACTATTAATAATAATACGCTTAACCTATTATAATTATTTATACAGAAAATTGTATATTATCATTTAATAACCCTTTTGTACTCTTACATGTACTTGTTAAACTAAACTACGCCAGGATAGTGAAAAGTGCACGTCTTCTTAGTATAAGAAATACTTTTAAAATCTCTTCCGTGAGTACAACGAGGAAAGCTACGCATTACTTCATACCAAAATAGCATTAGAGATGTTCCCGTACGCTTTCGCACAAAATAGTTCGTTCAGCTGCGTACGAATACAAGTCTAATAACATTCGAGTTTGTTCTTCAATTTCCCCTTTCAATTCGTTTAAACGCTCAACTTCTTTAGTCGAAAAAAAAAGAAGAAACCCCCCTCCCCGAAAGGCATGTACAGTTGTGACTTGTTCCATCACGAGACGCTGATTCCGCACATTCGTAAGACACTATGTTATATACGAAATTTGGCATATAGAACCTTAACGCTTACAACCCGCGGAACAATAATTTCACAAACGCAACGACGAAACGGTCGAAAGTGAGAGAGAAACAGTGGGGGAGATGAACAAATGAACGCGGTTCGCTAGATAAGTCTCGCGGTTTATTTACAATGGCCAACGCCTTGTCCCGTTAGAAAAGAACCGAAAATTTCGTTGTCAATCCACGGCGCAACTCAAACCTCTAGGGTGACAAAATTTGTCAAGCGAAACAGTCGCGGGATTGCCAGAATTTGAAATAGAGGTGTCAGTCTAGACGCACTTACGCTTTACTTCTACGAGTAAACACGGACGAATAGTTTGACTAATGTATTTTTGGTTCGACTTCTTTGGTGACGTTACTCGAGTCGACTCAGTCGCGAAGCAATATTCATCAGAAATTACTGAAACAATTCTACTCGAATCATGCAAAATAGTTAACATTTTACAGTATCCGATATAAATGAACCAATCTGGGATTGAAGATCTTTCTAATTGAATAATGTAACGAGGAATGCGCAGTTTCGGTTTATCCGCTAGATGGCGTCTTAATCTAGAGACAGAAATTCAACCGACGTAAGGAATAACTTATAAGTTTTATTTAACAAATTGAAAATTGATCATTATTTGGAAAACCGAATACGGTTCTTCTTGTTTTTCTCTGTTTTGGTGGTACCAAACTTCTACATGAATCAACACGCAGAAGTAGTTCATTTTACAATATTGATACCAACGAACCAATCTATGATTCAGAAATCTTCCTAATTGAGTAACATAATGCGAAATCTCAGTTTATCTGCAAGATTGCGTCTTAGTCTAGGGAAAGATTTCCGCGCCAAGTATCAGTACGGACTAATCTATAAATTTCCTCTAAAAAACGGGAAAAGGATACCTAATTAGAGAACCGAAATGATACAGTTCCTCTTCTCTTTCGGTGGCACCTAGCCTTCCAGTTTATACGGCCAATAGAAAACGATACCCTTAACAGAATCAAGATTTCGCAACCCGTTGCCTTCGCGATACAAAATGCATAATCGGTTTCGGACGTGGACGACAACCAGACTGTCACACGAGGTGATTGCACGAAGACGATTTGCTGGCAAGCCCGCGTGACAATAAGTTATAGTGTGTTTGCCTCGAAGAGGTGAAAGTGCCGCGAACGCAGCCGCACAGAAGCCGGCGCAAGGTGGAGCAGCCGGCGTGCCACGAGGCTCGATTAGGGGGTGCGTCAATCGTCCGCCGGGGGCCCGTAGAAAATAAGCTCGGGTATCTGGCCCCCCTGCACACCAGTGCCATTGGTGCTCTCGGAGCTGCACTGAAACTGAAAGTTGACGCTCCCGACGGTGGTCTCGGTCATGCCCTCCTGGCCAAAGTAGCTGAGCTCCGCGCCATCTAGGATGGCACTCGCAGTGTACACGCACTCGGGCTCGATCTGAATCGGATTCTCGAAGTACACGTGGAACGTGTTGCTCGAGCCGTCCGAGAAGAACCTGGTGTTGTTCTCGGACAGCACGCGTCCGGGTTTCTTGAGCTCGATTTTCACGGCGTAGTCCGCGGCACCGGATGAGCTGCCGTAGAGGCCGAAACCGACGACGAAGATCCGCTTGTCCACGCTGAACTGGATCGAGTCGCAGCGCCCTCTGTAGCGCCATTGGTTCGACCGGTAGGCGCAGGATTGGAACCGATGGCATACCTGAAAAGGAAGTTGGTTCATTGGTTCAACAATCCCAAGAAATTCTGTCTTTATGGTGTGAACAATAGCGTTGCAGCCTAGTCAGTTAGGGTACCAAATAACATAGTCTAAATTATCCAGGATCGAAGTAACAGGTAATCGGTATTGGTGATCAATACCAACTCACTGTAGATATTCATTGAGATATAGCTACATCTACAAGGATTTGATCATATGAGGGTAGTAAACTCTAGTTTCGTACCTGAGTCTTCAACCCCTGTCGAGGTTTTATGGGATAGCAGAGTACAGGTTTCTCGTTAGCGATGAAGTGGAGAAAAATATCAATGGCCTCCTGAAGGGTCAGGATGCCGCTCTGGGCAGCATTGTTGGCGAATTCCTCTAAACTCATGGCTGGCAGCCTGATGAGATTTAACGCTGGACCTGAAAAAGAGAAGGGCTATAGTTTGGCCCCTGAAGCAAACGGGTGACTAAAGGGAAGACGGTTTACCTAGAAGTCGTCGCTGGTTGGTCGGCGTTGGTTCTAAATCCTGTTTAATGCATTCGGCAGTGGCCCACCTGAGGGCCGCGTTCCACAAGTGAATTTCCTTGCAATTTAACGTTTCCCGAGATAGTACCGATTCGAGCGTATGAATATCAATCTCTACAAAACCTTCTGATTTGAGAGCCATTTCCGCCTGCAAATAACAGTCGTCTGAGCATACCATGGTGAATCTAATGCGATTACGAGCGACGATGCTAAACTTTGTACAAATGGTATATACTGACATAATGAGGTATTCATGAACAATGGATCAATCGAGGCACTCGGATACAGAAGCAAGAGACTTTACCCCGTGACGAAATTTTTTTTTCTACAATCAGGCAAGTTTTGTAGATTTAATATACATAAACGACGGACGTACGTGGAACCGAAAACAGAAAAGTGGCGTGAACAAAATGATGGAAAACGTGGGTGGCGACTGGGAAGACGTGGATCACTGAATGAACACGAACGAAAAAAAAGAAGCCACGGGGAGAAACTAAACGGAACCACACTGACAACGCGCAAGATGGACAGGGTTTTAAGCGCTGAGACAAAAAAAACGACCGCAACTTTGTTCAAGATATTTTACTCATACGTCGCCAATTTGAACAACAGTGTAGTTTCGTCATTCGTCACTTATAAACTGGTCCTCCTCCAAGCGCAATGCAAAATATCTCGCAATTAAAGTCTCATCTCGTATCACATTGCTAGGGCCAACTCGAGTTATCTCTCTAACGCGTATTTACAATATGGATACGTTGGCAATGTTCGGCTTCGTTTGCGCCCGTGACGGCGGGTTACATGTGATGGATGCTGTGGCAATGATATCAAGTCAAATGTGTGTCTGTCGGTCTTGAACGACTTACAATCAAACGCTATGGCAAAGACTACACGCAAACGAGTCCACGGTTACACAGAAGCTGGATGCTTCCAACGGCAGTTGTTTCACCTGACGAAAGGAACGCAGACAAAGAACTCTAACGGACTTAATGTCAAAGTTAATTAATGCACACATCGAGATCCAAGGAAATGCTGGCTCTTCCCTTTATCTACAACGTCCCCCCTTAATTTAAAGAATCTATAACAACATCGTAACAGCTTGGACCCTAATCGAGTTTACGCAACGTTGTGTCGGTTGATATTCTTGTGTAGAAAAGTTTTGGATTTAATCATTGAAACACTGAGGGCAAAGTCTTGTCTTGACAATTTCAAAAACCTGTGTTGTGCAAACTTGGGATCTACTCCCCGACTCTACTTCTACTCGTCAAATGATCTTCCAAGTATTGCAATACAACTACCTGCAAAAATGCATTTTGATTATGTCCTCCTGATCCCAACCATGGGTATTATTTGAATGACGATAAATGATGAATGAAAAGTTATTCATTACTTCAAACTTGAAATGGATTATCAATAACTTATCAATACTTATCAAGGCAGGAAGAATGAAGAAGCAAGAAGATTTTAGGGTAACAAAAAGCAAGAATCAATGGATAATTAAGGTTGATATGACTTCCAAAGAACATTTAAAGGATGGTTTCAATGAGAATCAAGGGTAGGATCCTTCTTCCCTTCTCCCTCATAAATTATGCTTATTATCATCTTATGTTTATTATCATATCATATATGCTTATTATCATATGCTTATATCATCATCCATTCCAAGTTTGACTGATGATCCATTTCATTCATCTCAAGAATTTTGCCTTCTCTGATCCCAAGTGCGTCAAGAGCTGTTCAGGGAATTAAAGCTTCGCTTGCCACAGGTCATTGCAGTTGCTATCACAGCAGCTGTTCAACCTGAAGTTGTTATCACTGTCTTTGAAGACGAGGTTCTGCGTGACCTCTATGTCGAGGCGGGCATCGAGCAGCTGAGGCTCGCTCTTGGTTCGATAAAGGGGCGACGGTCTGCGACAGTCGCTGAGCCTCACGTCGAACAGGAAGCAATTGCTCGCGGAGTAGCTCAGCGGATACGTCGACGACTCGAGCCTGGCATGAAACGACTGCGTGCTACCGTCGCCCGTGTGGACGCCCTCGTGTATACTTTGCGTCTGCCACTTTTTCAACCGACTCTCGTCCCGATCCACGTCCGCGCTCCAGCTGAACGTCCGATACAGACCCGGGCCTCGGCCGCCCCGCTTACTACGCGCTCTGGCTAACGCGACGGACCGCGGTTTCGGACTTGGACTTACTTGAGCATCGATCACCTCCCAGCAGCGTTGCATCAGATCGGGCTCTTCGAAAAGCCGCGACTGACTCAGCAGCAAACACGCGTTCTTTGCAGTCAGACTCGTTTCTAAGTAATTTACGCACGCGCGCGCCAAGTGCGGCACTATGTACTTCTTCGCCACGTATAGCGTTGCGAGCACCGTGTCCGCTTCGAGCTGGACCTCGTCGCAGTACATGTACCTGGGAAGAGATCACGGTTTAATTTTGTGGGTGGATTTGGTATAGGGTTTTGATGTTGGGGAGAGATTAGAGTGTAAGGTAGTGGGGCTATCTATTTCGTTGCAATGTTCACTTCTGTAGATAGAATGGAAGTTAGAAGTCAATGAAAGATAATTCAGACTCAAATTGCAACGAGATAGATCACTCTATATCTGACGTCTCAACTTTCATTCTAATGCCATTAGATTCTCAAGTTGAACATATGCTTGAACATTTCCCTAATTCTAACATCTTCCCAAGGGAATTTCTACATCCCACCCCAGGGTATTCTAGACTTCAATGGCAGTCACCTTAACAGTGCTAGAAACGCAGCTGGTTCGACATCTGGAACTTCTATGTCCTTCTTATTTTCCGCTAGACCCCCGTAGAACATAGCGTAAAACACTGAGCTCCCGGTGGCTAGTACATATTTGTGCGCTGGTATCGTTTGGGTATGACCTGAAAAAGGTGTGGAATTTAAGTTATATACAAGATAATCAACCCAGTTAACACCCAACATATTCTGAGTTCATTTTGAGAATATCCCAAAATACCAGTGGAATATTCCAATGTCCGGAATTGCTTATGCTGGAAGTATTCAGTTCATCTCTGGAACAATGAAACGAATATCTTTCAACCTCCCAGAAATGTACTGAGAATAGCAAAAGAAATTCCAGACATTGGAAAATCCCTCTAAAATATTTGAAATATCCTAAGAATTAACTCAAAATATTTTGTTAGGGACGAAATCAGTTGATTCAGCTGGTTCCTGGTGTAGGCTGTACCTGGACTGCCGACGACGAACTGTATGTCGGCCATAAGATGGTTATTGAACATGGCGGCATTTCTCTCACGCACGGTGGTTTTGCTGGCCTGCCAGTTTGGATCTTGAGTGCAATCTTCAATCGCCAGTAAATTCAGCTGGGTGATCGGCGAGGATAACGATGAGAGGGGGGACGCGGGTGTGCTGATCGGCTGATTTATGACACCCTCCCGTTGCAAAACTATGGAGGATGATATCGGGCTCCCCGATGGTGGTGATATTGAAACTGTGCTAGGAGATTCCGCTGTTTGTTTTGACAAAATAAACGACAGAATGGGTATACAGTCTGACTAGTCAAAATGGCGTGATTTCATGGGTAGACAAACATTCGAGGGAGATACAGATTTTGAGGTGTTCTAGTTGTATATATCGTTTTGTATTTTAGCAGTTGAAATTGAATCCGTGAGATGGTTTCATACAATGGTTGTATTTATTCCCAATTGGTCGTTTTTGGTCCACATTTTAAAACAAGACTTATATTTTTTCTCGTATTAGGTTTTATTTTGGTTTAAAATGTTCTTCGAAGTTTGAAATATGAAATTCTATCCCATTAACCAATGTCGCTAGGATTAAATTTATTATAAGTCTTAATTTTATTGCTTCATAATACATTTATCAAACAGCAAACAAACAAAAATGATATTGCATGATCTTATCTCGAACTATCACAGTAATCAAATAATAAACTCTGAAACTAATTTCCCTAATTAATTTTTTTAATAAATAATAACGTTTAGAACACATTAGACATGATGCTTTTTCTATTTGGGTAAAAACAAATACTAGACGGAAACAAGTATATCAAATAACGCGAATCATTTGAAAATATCAACAAAACATTAATGACCACAACTAGCTAATTTATGTCAACCGAGCGTCGAAATTGACATAGCATGGTGACGTCTCGTGGAAAGTGAATCGCGAACGCAAATGCGATTGCTGCTTTACATCACATACACAAGAACGAATCACTTTACTTGTTAACTCCAACGCCTGCGCACTATTCTTTTTTTAACAACTCTCATTTATTACCATAAGATTGGCACAATTAACGACCATTGCTCAACAAAATTCCTACACAAATTATCATCAATTAAAAGTCATTTTCAAATACCATTACTTGTCTCAAAATCCGAATCCATGTTTCCCTTTATTTCCTCCAAATTGTTTACACAAAAATTTGTTTAAATCGACAATTCCGATACTGACAACCGTACAAAACATTTCCGATTGAACGGTTTCCGATTCACTGTGACATTGACCTCACAAAGATTAAACCAATGTTTGCAAACATCGCTTCTGGAATCCAACGTCAGTGTTTGTCAGCAAAGGTCGTCATTTTTTATGGCGCTGCTGTCGCTGTCGATTCGAAATTCCGAAAATGACGTACCGCCGCGATTTTCGAAATCCGTGCGAGACATTAATTGCTCTTTCCCACCATCCGAAGTTTCAACCGGATAAAGAAGTCGGATGACAAAAGGGGCTCGGTTATTCGAGGCCGATGAGACAATTGATCCAATCTGAGCAAAATGATATGCAAAAATGATATGCTACGACACACCCACAAACCGAACCCGACTGTCACTCGAACTCGACGACAGTTACCAACGCCGGAAACACGAAAAAAAAGAAACAAACAAAAAATCGACAAACAAACAACAAATTCTCAGAAATCCCAATTCCATCCCGTTTTCTCGTGAAAACAAAAACTGATGAAATCGTTAAAGGTGGAGCCGATTCCCGGAAATCCGCGTGAATGTTGGATTTCGTGTAGGTTCCGAGTGAAAATGGAAAACGAGAGTGAAGAAGACGTCGCTCGACGGTTGTCGCGGGCGAGAGCGAGAGGACAAGCCGAGAGCGTTCTTACCGTTGACCCAGGCATTGGTTTGCGTGACCGCGATATTATCCTGAAATCGTTTGACCGGTTTGGTCGAGATTTTTGAGTAGAGGTTCGACATGGCCATCGTAGCACCGCGGGCCGGGTCTCGGATCGCGGCTTCGGACGATTTTTTCGCGCAGCCAAAAGCGTGGACAACTACTCCGGCGCCATTTTGAACGGCGCTCGGTGACGGTCGATAGAACGAGGCGGCACGGGCGGTACACAGCGTTGGCCGCGCGTGTCCGACAGATACTTTTACGGATCATTATCGGCTCCAAAGATACGCGCTTTATCTGTACCAGATGCACCCGCCTTTCTCCAGGCATACTTGCGAGAGATTCCCAAAATTTCGAGGGGAAACAAAATTTAGGATAGGCAAATCTTCCCTGCAAAAAGGAGGAACTGAAAGGGGAAGATGCCTTGTATCCCATTGCGTATTAAAAAGGGCGATTTCTTTTGAAGGATTTCTGTTGGGTTTAATTGGTCTTTAGTTCTTAGTTTTCCAAGGTAATGTAAAATGAAATACAGGGAATGTATTTAAGATGTAGAATAAATAGAAAGTCAATGGAACCTTAGAATATGTTGGTTTGGAATGCAGTGGGTTTTTATTTATTCTTTTTTACAGGGTTGGGAAAGCATCTTTTAATATCTTGGATTATTGATTTTTACTTTTTTCATTCGATTAAAATATACATTCATCAGAAAGAGAAGGTAGAAGATAGTGGAAGAAGACAAATCCAGACTACATATTTCACGAAGGGAGTTTCCTTTTTTCTTTTTCAATTTGTTGGCGCAGTTGTATTTATCTGAAGAAATTAAAATCAGTGGAAACTATGTCAATTGTAATTGCCTCTTTTAAAAATGGCAGTGTATTCATGTTGATTTTTATTTCACTTGATCTACTTCTTGTTTTTTTTTGTAGAGATTATACGATCGGTTATTTGACCGATACTAGGTAGATAGGCTTCGGTCGACACTTCATCAATATTTTGATATTTATTAGTATGACTATTTCATTAAGTAAACCCGTCAGTGGGCGCTCGTCAGTCCTTTCGACCGCATTATTGGCGTGTAAAGTCGAGAAAAAATCTGCCCAATACATACAATAATTACCTAAGTATACAAAATGCAGGAATGAAATAAAAAAATTTTTTTTGAGAATAAAGTAATTCTCTCTATTAACCTATGACTATATTTTTATACTAATGTCCATCATGTTTGCATCACATTAACAGCCATGATTATTAAATAACTTATTTTGATTACATCATATTTACAAAGTAAAAAGTATACTGTAAATAACAAATTATATCACTTTTCACTCTTAATCCAAAAAGCCGTATAAAAAAGCATTGGCGAATTTGACTGACGCCAGTGGGCGCGACGGCCCGAAAAACCGACACGTTTTTTAATGCGTTTTTATTAAACATAAAAAATGCACCGAATTCAGTGTTCAACCGTGGCATAGTGTTGTGAAATGTCCAAAATGAATTTACGTCAGTTCAAAATATATACGTTTCATAAGAGAAGTGTGCTAAAAATACGAAAAATTAAAAAGGGCAGGGAAAAGACCGATGCGCGACCACTCCCGGGTTAACCGAAATTCCATTCAGTCTCTTACTGTCTTTAAAATTATGTTTGTAAGGTGTGAAAAAAGGAAGATTGCAGAGAACCCGATAAACCCTGGCAAGATAAATATGCAGATTTTTTGTCATTTGTTAGCGATGCTAAATCGATTGTTTATTTCAAATTATAGGCAAATGGGCTAGTTAATCGAAGAAAGGGCTGCATATCATAAGCGCCAATGACCTTTTTTCGTTGTCATCATAAGCGCCATCATCATCATTGTTTTTTGTATGATTTTATATATAAATAAATAAAAATGTTCTTGCGAAGTTAAAAATGTGTTTTTAATTTTTAGACAAAAATGCGGGAACGGAACAGGCCTTCCTTTTGCTAGTAAAGTGATAATTCAAAACTTCTTGTTAGCAAAATATTTAACCTGAATTAGTGAATTTTATTTACTTTCCTGAGGTTAAAACTTAACAGTTTTTCGGAAGTTAGCTGAGAATAGATCAGTTTCATTGATTAAAAGGCAGAAACTATTAAAGAAACAATTAAAAAAAAGAGAATGCAACTATTAAAGACAATAATATTTATTAATAGATAAATTAATGAATGAATAATATTTATTCATTTCTCCTTGATATACATAGAACTATAATTATAAAAAGCTTATTAAAAAAAGCTAACTACAAGGCATAATTAAAAAAAAATTCAGTGGCAGCAATAAGGTTTGAACTCGCGACCTTTTAAGCGTAAGTCCAGTGTCTTACCAACTACACCACGCTCAGTCTTGTAAGAGTCATACGAACTCACTAAGGGGACTATTTTTCGAGAAGAACGGATCTATTCTTTCGTCCGGGTATTGATGCACATTATAATTTGTTTTTAATTTAGTCATTCGTAAAAAACAAAAACATTAAGTTAAACACAATACTTTGAAGCATAAGAAAAAGCAATACAATTTCTTTTTATTTCTCCCTGAATTTTCATTATTGCCCACTTGCCAGTTTCTGAAAGTCTAATCTGTATATAAGAATATTCTGTTTCGAAGAGGTTCATAATTTGAAATCTTCACAGTCCACTACCAAATAAACAAAATTAGCTTTTCAAAAAAAAAAAACTCTACGTGGAAGAAGACTATTCGTGTTGGTGTCAAAAATGTTTTTCATAAAATTCTCACTCGTGAACGTACATTTTATCAACTGTCCCATATTTGTTGCAGATCCATGTTTGTATTTATTGCGGTTTGCGAACAAGCTCCAGTTTGGCAATAAGACTCAGGCAGTTTTCACAACCGCCACGCGCGTCGTGCAGAGAATGAAGCGAGACAGCATAGACACGGGTCGAAGACCCTCTGGCTTATGTGGAGCAGGTATACGTCCAGTCGAACTTGCCGAACATTAAATTAAACTTCTTTTATTAGAAAATCGAAGTCCCCTGTTACATCAAAGACACAGCCCAGTCGAAAAGAAATGACTTAGGAAATAACATGAAAATACATAGATAATGAAAATGGGATCAGTTCATAAAGTTTAGAAAATGTAGAAATTTGGAAGATGAAAAATGTTTAATATTGAAATTTCGAAAATTGTGACAAAATTTGTTGGAAATTTAACAAAGTTGAACATTTTTTTTGACCAAATCAAAAAATATTTGTTAACATGAAACATTTTCAAAATTTGAAAAATTCAAAATGATTGTGATGATAGTAATTACATTACGTTGTTTCCTACGTTTTTTACGACTGAGACATGCGACAATATTTCCGTAAACATTAAGGCTTTTTAACTTTTTTTGTCATCAATATTAAACTCGTTTTCACCGTCTACTTTGTACAATAATACAATTATTTTACTGTTTTCAGCTCTACTCATAGCTGCTCGATTGCATGAATTTAACCGATCACCAGCGGATATTATAAAAGTCGTCAAGGTTCACGAATCCACCTTGAGAAAGCGGTATAATTCAGAGTGTTTTTCAATAATAAGATTCTCGTAATATTAAACTTGAAGTTTCCATAAAATTGCATAACAAGTTTCCCTTTTTAAGTTATGATGACTTATTGCAGCTTGATAGAGTTTGGTGAAACACCATCTAGTGCATTAACTTTGGAAGAATTTATGACGGTGGATTTGGAGGAGGAACAGGATCCACCAGCTTTTAAAGCTGCAAAGAAAAAGGATCGGGAAAGACTAAGCAAGGTATTAAAAGTTGTATATTGCTTTATAACAATATTTGCTACAATAATTTTTTTCAAATCAGTTAAAAAATTCTCCACATCTGGGATTTGAACCCGTGACCTATGCCACAGAAGGCTGAAAAGTGTCATTTTTCAGACCAGTCAAAAATAATTTTACTATTTCCAATATAAAAAATTATTCTAGATTTATATTTTTAATTTTAATGTAACATTTCAGTCCCTTTGCTAAATTTAATGAAATTAAACTTTTTTAAAATTTTGTTTAGATACAAAATATGGATCAAGAATTGAATGATCTGCAACTAGAAATAGAAAAGCTGCTGGACTTTCCGAAATTAACAAAGAACAAAAAGAAAGGTGAGTTTAATGTCTCAAAACTGCAATCTGAACTTTTAGCAATTTAATGTTGACTGTTTGATAACTTTTTCTTTCGAATTGCAACGATTTTAGAGGACCCAACGGAATTTATAAGGGAATCGAATTTTACCGCCCTTCAGAGCTGTGTTGCAGATTCCGTTGATCCTCCTTCATTAAGCACGAGTGTCATCGATGACTCTGCGATTGGATTAGGTATCTTAAATTCTTGATTGCAAATAAAAATCGATAATAATGAAAATTTTTGATTTGTTAATTCAAATTTTAATGTATAATTTAGGACCAAACTTATCTACGATGGGATTGGACAATCCAGTTAAAATAGTGAGAGATAAACCTATTCAGGACTTCGAAGATGTAAGTGCATTTTGAGAGTATTTCGCCTGCCTGAAGAATATCTGTACATTTAGTTTTGCCAAAAAATTACTATTTTCCTTATTATTTCAGGAATCTGGGGAAATTAACTTGTCGGATATCGATGATGATGAGTTAAATGCGTACATTATGACGGAAAAAGAGGCTGAAGATAAAAGGAGTTTGTGGTATAAACTAAATGAAAAGTATTTGGAAGAACAAAAAGGTTTGATTCTTATTTCGTATACATTTATTAGCATTATTTGATAAACATTTTTATATACTCAATTTTATTTACTGCAGTAAAAGAAGAAAAACGGCTAAAGGATAAAGAAGAAGGAAAACCAGAGAAAAAACGTAAAAAGGTTAAGAAAACAAAGAACCAGACTCCTGCAAATAGCGCTGGTAACTAAACCTATTTTGGTATTTTTTAACTAAACTTATTTTGACCACTCTTTATTAATTTGAAATATTAAAAATTTAAATATTGTTAAATACGGCTTTTTTCTATTTTAAGGTGAAGCTATCGAGAAAATGCTTCAAGAAAAGAAGATATCGTCGAAGATTAATTATGAAGTGCTGAAGAGTTTGAATATCGGAACCAATTCATCTAGTCAGAAAAATATGGATGTACCATCTTTGTTACCTAATAATGATGACAATGATAACTTCGTAAGCCCAGCTGACAAGTATGTAAAATATTATTATTATTATTATTATTATTATTATTATTATTATTATTATTATTATCAATTTTATTATTGTTATTACTTAGGTTGTGTTAAACCTGAAAATATAATCATTTATGTAAAAATGTGTTTTTGTCAGATATCTAACTTTGTTTAACTTTGTGCCGTACAAAATATTTTGCTACATTTTTTGCATGTATTAATTATTTATTATTATTCTTTAAATTATGCATAAATAAAACATGCTTAACATAATGCAATTCTGTTCTTCATTTAACTCAATGTTAAATGAGTTTAAAAAAAAAAAACAAAATGTGACTTCAATAATTAATTTCTCAAGAACTAGACAGTAAAAGTCTAGTTCTTGAGAAATTTGAGCAAATAAAAATAATCAACATGTACTTTTACACACATTCTTTTCAAGGCTCTATCTCCGTTCTAACTTTTTGTTTAAACAAATTCTTTGCAGAGTTCTGGAGGACTCTAAAAGTCCATCTACAAGTTTGATCGCTGGTAAATCGACAAATCTGGGAACAAAGAGAAAGCTGGATGAAGATTATTCCAATGCATCCAGCAGTAAGAAGTCTTTGAATGACAGTAAATCCGATTCCGCACCTATAGTAGACATGGATGCTTCGGAAGACTTTGGTTCGTTTCAAGTGATGAAGATTATTGCAAATCAAATATCTAACAAATCGAGAATAATATATTTATTATTTTTTCATAGCTGACGAAGAAGAGGATGATTACATCGAAGATGATGGTGAGGCAGAAGAATTGTCTGTTCGTGATATGCTGAAACGAAGAAACGGGGACGACGATGATCCTTACAGTTACGACTACGATGATTACGAGGAGTATTGAGAAGCGTATTTAATTTATTGGGGATGGATTTGAGTTAAGCGAACGCAGTTTTAACGTCGATGAAACATCCAACTAAAAGTATTGAAGACTGAAGCATTTTTGGCAAGCAATTGTTACCGAAGTTTTAAATCGAGGTCGCCCGAATTCACGACCTTACGCATCACATTTATAATATATTTCATAATATTGCATTCAATATTCTTAACGCGTCAACGATATTTAATATAGGTAGTGATAGGTGCAGAAAATCCAAGTCAGATTGTTATTTTATAAGCGATACGAATGATAATTTGTATGTTTCATTTCTCGGATGATTTCTTGATTATTGGTTGTGTTTATTGTTGTTCTCGATAATTGAAGAAATCGGAAGTAGTAAAACTTTATGTGAATCTTCAATCGCTTTGTGTTTACGGAAAGTATGTTACGTCTACATGTAATTTATGATTCTTGGAAGTTGATAACAAGGTTGAACCCAATAGATCCATCGGATTTTAAGGAACTTTTCTTAGGTGAAAAGTTGAGTAGCTTGTGTAAACGAATGGTAATGTTTATATTTTAGAATCCGATTTTTGTTGATTTAATTTTGTTACGATTAAGTGATTAAAATAAATTATTTTACACATAATTAGACGATGGTTTTCACTATGCCATAATCACGGGGTTATTTTTTCAGGAAATATTTCACACTTAATTATCTTAATTTAACACTGGATTGGGTTTCTTTTATGATTAGAATTTAATGAGAAAACATCTTATAAATGTGATAAAAAAGAAATACTTAAATTTGTATGTTAAAAGTTAATTGTTCTTTAATTAAATTGGTTAAATCTGTAGTTTAAATTACGCTACATTTGTTATAATTAAGTGTAAATGTTAAATGTAATCTTTAAATACTAAACAATTTGAAAAATAGAAATATCTGAAAATCATACAGTTACTTTCCTGAAAATTATACGGGATACAAAGTTTTTCAACGAACAACTGAACATTTAATAGATTTTTTTAAATTGGTCATTTTAAAAGTTTGAACGTTTCATTACTTTTAATCGCTTAGCAGTAATCGACATTTCATAATTAACTCAATTTGTGTTGATAATTAAACAGTAAATTCTTGTCTTTTTTCAATATCATTATTTGTATTGAAACATACAAACATGAATTCTTCTCTGTTCTTTCGAATTTACAAAAGTTTAATTTGATGAAATTCAAACATTAGAATTCATTCAACTATTATAGCATTCAAACCAGGTTAATTGAATTCCAGCTAATTAAATTAAATGCTGAATTTGACTACAAATCCAATCCTTTTCTATTCTGTTCAGCTAAATTGACTAAAAGTGATTATCCTGGTGAAAAGGAAAATACATTGACATTATATTGGCGCAATATATTCCCGATATATTATGATATTGTCATATACTGCACCAATATATTTTCCATATATTTTCAATATATTTCAATATAATGGAAATATATTGAAAATATATTGGTGCAGTATATGG
>JABFPB010001059.1:0-28352 GCA_022817645.1 Ceratoteleas bidentatus | reverse complement strand
CACTTTATCATATTACACATAACAAGTTAAAATGATATTGCACGATAAATTATTTTTACTCACATAATTTTCCAACTTCATTTATTTTACTATATTTTAAATAAATTATATATATTACGTTCAAAATTTTTTTAATTTACAGCTTTTAGATTTTTTATAAAATTGTTCAGTAACATTCACTGACGAGTTTCCTGAATGACGCAAGCGACGTGTAACTGGTATACCATATTATAATCGGTAATAAAAATAAAATTAAAATTAAAATTAAAATCACGACACGAATTGTTTTCCAGTTTAAATTATATAATATTTAACAAATTTACCGAAGCAAAATTCTGCATGCAAAATAATTTCAGTAAAAAATTAAATTTATTTTCTGATCGTCTTATCGTTATCATATTATCCCTTAACTTACTTTAAAATACATATTATGAAATATAAAAAAAAATTATTTCTATTATCTGAATAAAATAAACACCAAAGCCCTTTGTATAAATATATATGTTTGAGATTTATTTTATTTTATTAGATTTGTGATGAACATTAGATCAATTTTGATATACAATTTTTCAAATTCACCTAGTTGTATTTTATGACATTTCTCATATTGCAAATCACGTCATTTAATTAGACTCAGTGCGCTGAATTATTGAAAGGTATAAAGAAGGTGGTAAGATTTGAAAACCTAATCAAGAGACATGAGTCTGCTAATTTAACTTAAAGTAAATATACACTAGAACATTACATAGCGCGGGTGCTATCATGCGGATTTCCGTTAATACCAACGACCTGCTGCTAATTTTCTTTCGCTGTTGATTCTATTCTGGCACGTCTGCGGATGTTTTCTCGTTTTACTTTGATGTCTCGCCCTAAGAACGCCGCCAAGTCAACGAAGCTTTTAGCGAAAACGACTAATTTAACAGTGTAATTACTTTCCCTTTTATTGTTCCTCTTTAAAATCCAAATTACAGATTTCTGCATGAACATATCAGTAAATTTAAAGATTTTATACTTAGATTAAAAAAGTCACTTCAGATTTTAAAAAGAAAACTAATTTTTCCCTACATATGCTTGATTCTCATTTCTTCAAAGTCAACTGAAAAAAAGAAATTAAAAAAGTAACTTTTTAAAGTGTGAAATAATTTATTTATATTCCAGCATTGTAAATTGTAATAATTCTTTAACTGGGAGACTGTTACATTGTTATTATCCTTAATAATGAATTTACTGTTTATAACATTGTAACATAAGTACGTTTGTAAACATTTTATTAGTGCCTATTGGTCCCGTGTTTGTTCTCAGTCAGCACCAAATTAGTTGGAGTTAATGTAGCGTTAGCGCACGTGCTGTCTGCACACTACACGTGTTTGCCGTAGGCGCAATACATGCGTTATCAAAGACTCCGCACCGTAGGATACTTCTATTCAGCACATTTAATTTAATAACGGCAATAAGCAGTTAAACTTACCTGTGTACTTTAAAAGTTCGATGTCCTAGACGTATTTACGTTTTTAAAAAAGTATATTAAAACGAATGGACCCAAATACAAATAAAAATAAAGGAAATCCACATGGAACCCAATGGATACCTTTCAACAATCATAGAAATTTATAAAGAAACATTTTATTATAGGAATTGCGACAGGAAATCTATAGACTGTAAGTGGAATTCTATATATTTTTGACTTTTAACTTGTATGAAATATTGTTTCACAACATTCGTTTTTTTTTATTATTTTTTTTTAACCAAGTACATGAATTCTAATGGCTTCTGATAGTGTTTTAACAGGATTTAAAAACAAATAGAAAAAATATTTTTTTTTAATATTCTGATCCGAAAATGTCAGTGACGTTATACGAGTATAAAGGGTGCCGCCTATGAAATTGATTAAGTTTAACGACCAGGACTTTTCTAGAACCATTCAACCAAATCAGTTCGAATTCAGCACCCTGCTTCCTTATAAACGTTCGAACGGTCGTTCAGTTTTCTGCATCGTGCACCAATTACTCATTTCAGTGACGAATATATGTTGATCTTGCATCCAATTTCTGAACTACGTACTGGTCGCGTCTATAACTGTCAAACTTTGAACATCAAATGTCGTACTGATACCATACGTAGCAATTGATCAATTACGTATAAAAGTGTATAGAAAACTCTCGAATTCGAGACACGTAATTTGGTTTTCGTAAACTGACCATCACGATCTAATCACATGTACCGTCAAATAACAAGTACAAGTAATTGACGGGTAATTTAACTTCCACCAATCTCGGAACCATTGTCATATTTAAAAATCAGATAATAGTTGCGACAAAACAGTAATTTTGTCTGAAAAATACTACTTTCTTTTATTATAGGCACCAATTGGTTTGGATTATGTAGTAGTATTACTATTACAGAAATATATCGTGCCAATCAATCTAATCACAATATCTATGCAGGTACTTTCTACAAAATATCCATTTAAGTTTAAAAGGGAATTATGTCCAAGTCGATTTTAATTTGATAAAAGATTCGCTTTACAGTCGCAAGATTACGTTTTATATACAAAGAAGAAACAATTTCAATAATTAATAAAGTGTACAATATTGAATTTAAATTTGCAGTCAAGATCTTTCATTTTAAAATATTCGAAAATTATATAGTGTACAAATATAAATTTTATGAATTAAATATATAGTTATTATATAGTGTATAAATAATGTATAAATTTATATCATTATAATTATTAACTTACCTCATGACGATCGTTGTTTTTCGAACCTCCAATGAATCATATAAAATAAAAATATATAAACAAATTCGAATTTAATTTAGAATTATAAAAACTAAGCCCCATTCATTACATGTCAGGAAAAAAGATCGAAATCCTTCGAATAGCGAAGCCTTTCAATAGTTCTACGCAGTTAAAAACCATCCAACGCGAATCACTTCGCATCGACAGTCATTTGTCACTGCTTCGAAAAAGCGTTGACCTATTAATTCCCACAGCCTATACTAACCCCTAAAGTTAAGTTAATTTATCTTATCAATTACCCAAAACTCGTTCACCAATACAAAGCTCATTAAAAAATATAAAACAAAAAAACGATAACTCGACTGCAGATCGTTTGATATCATCGCCGCTCGAACAAAAAGGAGACAATTAACATGTTCATCACCGTGTCGGGAAGACTGAAATTCATGTCCGCGCATGCATTAATTTTCTCGAAACGAAATACGCCAAACGTAACAATCATCATAATTTATATGTCTTTCGCATAATTTACATTTGTTATGTAAAATGATTGCTCTATTAAAATGCCGAAGTCGAAGCGATGTGCGCCCTCGAATGACTCCTCATTTTCTTTGTCACCCATTAATTTGAAATTACAGGTCTGCGTCTGGTGGGGCTCGGAAGTAACAAATCGTGTGGGTGGCTGCGGGGCTTTGGCGGACTGCACTGAATGAACCTCCGCGGCTCACGTTAAGGTAGGCCTTATGTTGAATTAATGCGATACACGAACGGCTCCACGCGTGATTCACGAGAGCTCGTTCCCTCGCGGCGTTTTCGCAATTAAAGGTCTCGGTCATATATATACGCATGCTCTCGCATACAATCGCACTCGGACTGGAATATAGTGCAATGAAATAATTCCCTCACGTTCGATGTAACGTAAAGGCTCGCGCACAAAACCGGTTTACCATATCTTGCTATAAATATTTTTAATGTTTACTTCTTCAAAGCAAAATCACAGCTACATAAGATGTGGTTCAAAAATAATAATATTATTATTCGTCATAATAATAGTCATTTATAATAATGGTGGCCATAATCATGGTACTAATGATAATGTGATTAAAATAATCATAGTAAGAAAACCCTACAATAAGAATAGTAGATTATTAATATTAGATAAAATAATGTAATAGTTCATCTTTCTTACATCCATACAGTAGTTATATTTAGAGCTAATTCGACATTATTCTAGACTCGAATACTATTTACTTCCGCGAGTATATACTATAAAACATATATTCAGTTATATGTATAATATATATAATATCTATGTCTTCTTAAGATTGCGATCACAATCAGTACCATGTATTTATAATATACATATAGCACACTCAGGTGTACTGATTCAGCGACGATATATCGTCACTTCACTCTCATTCGTCGTAGTCCGATTCACGAATACCTTAGATTATGTTTACACCTATGCTCATAGCGCGAAGTTACATGCTAAGGGCGAATCATGGGTCGATGATTCGCGTTTCGTGTGATCGTGTTTTTTTATATCGATGTCTGGCTCCGGCTCGTCTCACACTCACACGCACATTCCGGGAGTTAAATAAATATCTTACAGATCAATTCTCTCGTTTCGAGTTTTCGTGATCACATGCTTCGAACATACGCACGATCCACGAGGAAACACGTTTCATTGTCTCGTACAATAGTGTTGCGATATGGCACTCGTATGGCTCGCTAATCTAGCCGCGCGGGAATACCATTTCGACGATTCCGGTTCACGCATACAACGAAGTTCATGGATCCATGAATCACGGAAGTGTTCCGGTTAATTATGCGGAGGAATTCGGTGACAATGGTTAGCTTGTCCAAATACAGAAGACTCAATTTCGAAGGAATCCATTCTCACCGATTCCGAGCAGCAGAGGCGAAACAGTACGCCGACGGGCTAAGTGGATGACTATCAACGTGTATTTTATATGGAATGCTATCTACTTATGTGGAAAAGTTGTTATGGTTTATGGCTTAACGACTCGAAATGTGGGTGATAATTGTAAGGGTGGAAGTTGAGGTAACACACATATCTGCAACGTAGACGTAAGTTTGCGGATTTTTCGTTTGCGCTTTGTTTATGTTCTGTATGACAAAAGTTAAGTAAGGCTGTATCGGATTCTCTTGAAATTTGCAAGAAATTGGAAAGGCTGCGTTACTGAATGTCTACGTATGTCTTTTATTCATCTTTATTTCGACGAGGATGATGTATTTTTACGGTCCTTCTAAAACAATGTTATTTAAAAGTAAGAGTACAAATTTGCGTAATTACGAGATTATTCTGCCGTACAATTTCTTTTAAGTATTAGCAAAGACGTCTTGACCGTTAGTACATGATGGAATTAAAATGTCTCAAATTAGTAATCACAGATCAAACGCTCCGATCGATTCCATAAAATATATAATTTAAAATTGTCTTTTTTATAAAATAAAAGGGGCGAAATAAATTAAGGTAATAATTTAACAACTATAATTAGAGACATTTTAATTTGCTTTGATGACAATTTCCAGACGTCTTTCAGACATTGTTATTATACAGCTAGTTTGATTGGTTACTTCACCTTTTACTTGTAACATGGTAATTTCACCACGTTACTAATGTGGCTTGCATTAATATAATGATTTTTTGTTATATTGTCCAGGAGAATTATAGATATGCTTTCCTTAATGTTTCGAAGTAAAGTTTAGATTAGCCAACATTACATTGGAAAATCAATTTGATTTGCCTTCTTATAATTTTGATACTGTTTTAAGGCACTGTTATTTATTTTAATTGCTTGTGTTTGTGGCATGTAGGCTATGAACATTTATTTCGATTGTAATAAGAAATATGTCAAATGTTTTTATTTATAAAGATTTTTACAATTAAGGAATTATTACCGATCTTTTTTCAAAATAAACGGTATTTTCAATGTTCTCAATATTTTAACAGTATCATACGTGTAATTATACGTGTAATTATATATAGTCATTTACAGAATAAGGTTTTACATTTTTTACATGAACAAACTTCGTTTGAAACACCTGATTTTTAAACTAATTATATCCGTTACATTTCTAAATAGTTTAAAATAGGTAAAAATGAAAGTAAAAATCATATTCCATTCTGTTACGAAAGTTAATTTCTGAAGGACTTGCAGAAATATGACGAAGGATCGGTAGTACTCCTATAAATTGAAGATCGTTATAATTATGAGAGTCGTTTACTGAATACATTTTTGGTTTTGTAATAGGTCACTGTGTTAATATGCTGAATAGATCTCCTGTATATTAATGGTAAACATAATTAATTATATCCTTTTTAGAGTTCCCTTATTCCTTTTCTGCAACATAAGTTTTAAATATATTTCCTCAGCTAAGGCACGGTATATACCGAATGGAAAAATACCCTAAAGGCACACTTAGATGTCTATTGTATCTCAATAAAACTGTATATTCTTTTTGGAAAGTTAGACAACATTAAAAATTTGGTTTATTTACATTTTCTTCTTTTAAACTGGGCAGGTTTAAAAAATTGGACATCTACAAAATAATACAATGCCTACTAAAATAAAACTATAATACATTTTTGACCTTTCACTGTAGGAATAAGAGTGTGGAAAATCTTCTTACAATTCATTCAAAGTATTAATGTATGTAGAGTGTGGGACAGAATATGAAATACTATTAATTTTTTGTAACAAAAACTGATAGAATATAATGAGTTTCGAAAAGGTTGTCTTTAATTAAGAATTTAGTTCTCGAAACATAAGATTGCTCCTTCCGAAATTAGTACAGTTTCTTCCTTCCGGCTGGCAGTCTTTTTTTCAAAATTAATTTATGTTTCACAATACTGTTTGTAATACGATTTAAATGTAACATTCTAAAAAGCGCAGAACTTTAATAAGGTTATAGTGAAACTACTCCATGCATCATCACACGACGCAGTTCATCACTTTAAAAGGTGACATTTCCTTTGCGAATTCGTTTTTCGCATAAATCCGGTTATCCTTTAATATTCTCCCTTTAAAAGGAAATCTGTCGACAGGATAACTTCTATTTCGTATACTAATCATGACTATTGATCAAGCACGTCGATCTGTTTATTCCGACAGACTGTTCTAAAGTCCTAAAGATCGAACTTTCACCAAAACGAAATCATTATTTAACTCGTTTTTAATTAACTACTTACTCGTATATTCTAAATTCTAAAAAAACTGAATCGACTTACAACAAATCCGAGAGCATGAAATTGTACACGTATGGTTACTCCCAATCTATTTCTTTCACAAATATTACAGTTTGTATTCATTCGAGCTAAAGCTATTAAACTGTGCACGATCACACACGTATCAACATATGCATGCTGTTTAATATCTCGAAGTTCATCGCATCGCGAGAATTGACTCAAACGATTGAAAGGACGACAATTTTACATGCGTTAATTTACAGTAATATGCATTCAAGTAAAACCGTTTTGATCTTCGTAACAATCACTTGTAAGGTACAACTGATAGTCATTTCTCAGTTATAAACAATATCTTATATCACTGTCTTTCTACATAGCTTGCAATTGTTACGTCCAGAGATCCTGTTGATCCCTTGAATCGATTCTCTTACACCTTTCGTTAGGTCCTTTTGCAGAATTAACTTACAATACCGCCATTGGACAATTTCCGCATCAGTCTCACGTGACTTTAACACAACAGTAGTCAAATTGTCAGTTACATTTACAACATGCAAGTCCGCAACAGTTATTACGAAAATTCATCCAGCTCGTTAGGCGTCTCGTGAACAGTTAGGAGTCCATGTGCCTGTACTTGTGGGCGGACATCTGAGCTAATCCCAGAACGGCGTACTGGCACTGAAGGCAATGGTAATGCGTTTGCTTGCCCGAATGTTGACATTGAACGGCCCCACACGGCTGACTAGGTGTGAACTTTTGGAAACCGGCGGCCGCAATGCTGTCTAGCTTGGCGTGTTGCCTTCTGTGGGCTACGACCTTGTTGGTGTCGGTGCAGACAAAGTCGCACTTGAGACAGTGAAAGTGCGAGGCCTTGTTCTGCATATTGCCCAAGGAAGAGGTGTACGCACACTGGCTTCGGCCACAGGGTACGTTGGCCCGATACTGTTGGAAGTCACCACCCATCAGGGTGTCCAAGCGTTCGTGACGCGCCGTGTGCTGAACGAATCTGGTCTTGTCGCAGAACGAGTATCCGCAGTCCTGGCGCATGCAGTGAAAGTGGGTTTGGTGTTCCCTGTAGCCGCAATGAGGGTATCTGCAGTCCTCGTTGAACCGGAACCTCACGTAACCTTCGGGTACTGGTTCGTCTTTGAGCATTCGCATCGAGTGGTGTAGCCTTTGCTTCTTCGCCTCTGTAGAGTTCGAGTCTGGCGGAGACAGTGAGCGCTTAGTCAAATTCAAATTAGCCGCGAGCGAGGCCAACGGGTTCTCATCTCGGGCAGGAGGTAAAAAGTTGGTCGGCGGCAGTCCCGGGGCGAAGAGGAGACCCGGGGCACTAGCGTACATATTGCCATGTTGGAGGAAAGGCGGCAGCGCTTGATTCATTAGGGCAATTTGCTGGTTCATCGCTGCCATCATCGCCGTCGTGGGGAAGTGGAAGGTATGACCGATGTCCAGGTCGAAGCTTGGAGTTGGGGCAGGTGATTGCTGGACGCTGGAGGCTGTAGGTTGTGACAAATGGCCGTTCTCGTTGCTGTCCATCGAGTTCAGCTGAGGTTGCTGTTGCTGAGGCTCGTCTCGGCCGTTATCCGTAGGCTCACGCTTGATGGGAGTTGAGCGTGTGGAAGAGTCGTTACCGCGCGAGGTATCCATTTTTACTTTCTTGCTGGTTATTTGCTGCTGCTGGTTCATCTGGTCCAGGGACTGCTGCATCTGGCGTTGCATCTGACTCTGGAAGCTTTGGATGTTCTGGGTCATGAAGTCGTGCTTTTGGGACAGCTGGGACAGGTAGTCGTGTTGCATCTGGTTGGAGCTTTGGGGCACCATGTCGTGCTGCTGTTGACTCAGGATTGCACCGGTGGAATGCTTTGCAATGTGAGCTACAAGACGATCCAACTCAGAGAAGGCTTGGTTGCAGGCGTTACAGTGGTAATGATTCTTGCGCTTGAGCTTACAGAATGGTCTGCTGCAACTTTGCTCGGGGCCATACACGGTGTGTAGTGAGGTAGAACTTATAGACGGCACGGCCTGGTTTTCTGTAATGAAAGAAAAAAGTGATTATTTGTACCGGAACGGTGCGAAGGTGAAAGGGTTACAAGAATCATAGCTCATTTTAGGATTTCTAGTTGATACAATAATTAAGCTACAAGTGACAAAGCACTAAAAACTGGACGGAGACACGAACCTTGGTGCACGGAAGCTCGCATGGATAGCATGGCGCTCGGAAGTGCGGGTTCGCTTGGCGGTCCACTGACCGGATAATAGGTGCCTGCCGCCCTCACCACTAGCAACAGTCAACCAAACAACCAACACTTCAAATATACTTCCCACTATATCACACAAACACCATATCATACGAACAAAAAATACAAAGTTACATGCAGCAAAGAGATTTTTTGAAATGCATTGTTTTCCGGAATACTTCAGTATTTATATACAAACCCACGAAATGTCTAATTTTGAAAGTGCTGCCTAATTTACATTACAACATGCTTCAAGTATCTAAGGATTTCTCATCCCTTTGCGACAATATCTAATGTCTACATCATATGTACAATTGTGTTGTGCAAAAAACTCCTTTGCTGCGCAAATTTTACGTAAACAAAGCAATTGAATTAAACAACAAAAAATAGAAATACGATAAAAACATGAAACATTGTGTTGAATCAAATGCAATACGTGCAAAATGTACAACTCTAGATGTAACCGTAAATACACTTCTACTCAAAATAATTTACAGCTGACACTGTCAAATAACAAATGAGTGCTCAAGTATTCGTGCTCTCCAGACAATTCAAACTCACCTGTCGTTCGGTTAGCATCCGGGCTTGGGTTCTCCGGCTCCTTGTCGTCAGTCATAGATCGGTTGAGTTCAATGTTATCTTCGGGTTTTTCAATCAGATCAGCAGCGTTCTTTACTTGAATCCGTGGTTTTATGTCTTGGGCGAAAGATTGTGCTTGGGGTTGAGAGTCACGATTGTTGGTCCCAGACGCAATGGTTGAAGTTCCCGACTCTTGTGGTGCTTCTCCATTATGCTGTTTTTCATGTAGTGCCATGTTTGAGTAGCGAACGAAACTGTAGCCACAATTTGGTCTCGTACAATGGAAATGTCTATTGATACAATTGCTATGACATCCTGGCAATCGGCAGTCAATCATTTTGTCGAAGAATGCAAAGCCAGGTAAAATTTCCACATTGTCGTGAAAGTCTTTGCTGTGCATAAGTAAGTGGTCTGGTCTGTCGGTGGAGAAATGACATCGAACTTGCGAGCAGTGGTAATGTTTCGTCGATCTCAGAGGACAAGCGAAATCCGAACAATTATCCGGATTGTAAGTTGTAAAGCCTGGAGGTTCACCGAGACTACTCGAGGGTGAAGAGCTGCCTTCTCGGTCGTCTAAGGTTGTACTAGGAGTAATGTTGCAAGCACCCGTTGTCGTAGGTTTCGGAAGTTTGAAGCTTGTGAAGATAGCTTGTGGTGAATCTTGAGTGTGACTGGTTGGATCACCACCTGACCATATTTCGATGACGCGATTCTTTGGTGGCCGGCCCCTCTTTCGCCTGAACATGGCGTCGATGTTGGTTAGATGAGTTAGAGTAACATCAGACGATAGTGCATGAGATGGACAACTTAGGTCGAGTTGTCTACTGTACTCATGAATCTTGTAATGTTGCAGTCTTCGAAAAGGTTTATCTGTTGCGAGAATGACTTCGCGACAGTTCTCCCATTTGCAGTGGTAGTGCTTTTCCTTGTCGGCATAAGGGCAACTGTCTTCGCAGTTCCCTTCGTCAAAGTTGGTATCGGTGATTCGCTCTTGAGTTTCATGCTCCTGCAGATGTTCTCGAGCTTCCCTGGGGTCTCGTAAGGTGGCTCCGCATCGTTCCAAGGCACAGTGGTGGTGTTCTTTCCCCATGCCGCAGGGACAATCAACAGAAGCCGGTGCCAGGTACGCCAATTCAGTGGGAGTCAATCTCTGTTGCTGGTTCTGGTCGGGAATGGAAGTCATACTTCCGCTAGAACTAGGAGGTGCTGTTGTTGAAGGAGCAGTCAAGTCCATTGCAAGGTCACTCCCACTTTGGTACGAATCATCCATTGAGTAATATGATGGAGAACCTCGGCCCTCATTGGAACTCTCACCGTTTAGGCTCAGGGACAGACCTTGAGTCAGACTCATGTCTTCGGGTCCCCAGCTGCTGGGTCTACCAGCAGCAGCAACGCTCTTATACTTTCGATAAGCTAACTCAGAGTCGTTCTTCTCGTGTTTGCGTTTGTGGGAGTACAGCTGACCAGCCGAATGTAGTACATAATTACAGTGAGGTCTGATACAATGAATGTGGTTGATGGATCCAGAGAATTTGCATCGCTCAAACGGACACGCTTTATTTTTCATAAATTTCTTGAATCCATCGCGTGACAGTTGTTCATCCTTAACGTGGTAAGACTTGTGTTTATCTGAAAGCGTAAGTGATTGTTATTATAATGTCTTCTGATTACTACAATAAGTATATATCATGATAATGCGAATTTTGTTCTTACCCATATCAGCTTTGTTTTTGAAAGTGAATTGACAACCAGGTCTCCGACAGTGAAAATGAGTGGTTCGTTGGCCAACAAAAGGACAGTGCTCTGTGCCGCAACTTTCAGTTGCCCGAAATCTTTGAAACCCTTCTTGGATGATGGCTGAATCCTTCCTATGGTAATTTGCATGCATCTGCACGTCCGAGGTTGAGATGTACACTTTGTCACAGTTCTCGTGGATGCAGTGGTAGTGGGTCTGTTTTCTGTTGTGAGGACATGACCTTCCCGGGTGTCTTTCAGCGCAGTCGTCCGTTGGAGAATATCTCATGAATCCGTGTTGTAAGGACTCATCCCTTTTCTTGTGCCATTTGAAATGCCTGATCATCTCTTCCTTTTTGACAAATACTCTGCCGCTGCAGTCTAGACAATGAAAGTGTTCCCGACAACCAAGATCTTTGCAATATGCGCTACCGCATTCCTGACCGCTCGAATAACGCCTCACATATCGCGAGTAGTCAATTTGAGGTACGGAAGATTTTGCTCCAATTAGACTGTCCGTTACGGGAGACATGCTTTGTCTAAGTAATGCTGCAATGAAGATTATCAATTGAGAATAATTTCCTTCATGTCGACTAATTAACTTATTTAAATTAATGCTAAGCAAACATTCTGCGCAGTTTTCCACTTCTCAATTCTGACTATTCAATTAAGCTATTATTTAATAGCATATATATCCATACACACACTGGTTATAGTAAATCAATAGTTGTGGAATGTTTAAAGTATATGTCAATCTCTTTCGTGTTGCTATAATAAAATAAATATAATGTTGTTAAAAATACTGAACACTTAATAATATTATTTGTTCAATATTTAAACAAATTTAATGTATCTTTCACAATGTGTAATCTGATATGAGAAATTCAAGTAAAATTATTAAATAATACAGAGTAGTTTTATGTTAAAAATAAAATAAAATTCATGATTATAACAACTGAACTAAATTGTTAAAGGACCTTGAACTTTCAATTAAAATAAATATTACATTTACTAAAATATATTTACTAAAATATTTGTGATGGTAAAGTAGTGCGCTCTTCAGATAAAGAAACGGGTATTGAGCTTGAGCTGGTAATGTGCGTGACCAAGTTACCGACTCCGGATAAAAGTGTAACTAAACTTCGCTAGATGTCGCTGTGAACATCATACACAATAATTTTTCGATATATATGTCGAGAGTTATGAGTGCATCGTACGTCGACCCAAGCATCGAATCATTCGAAGAGGGTCTGAAAACTGGTTAGCCGATGCGGTTCGCGAAATAAAGGGCATGCAAAAAAGAAAAATGTAGAAGAAAAGAATGGCGCAAACAAAAAACCAATCGTTTGATCGTAGTATCCATGAAAATATGTATTTATATAGCCGAATAAATATATATTTTTAATTTAAAAAATGAATTATAATACTAATTAATATATTCTACTTTATATCATAGTTTTAGATGAACAATACCCGAACATTTTTCGTTCGCATGCTTTACATCATTTCACCAGAAAAATTAGACATAGTTACATATTTATGGGACACAGAAGTAGCAAAGTCACTCGAGCATAATAAATTCCCATTACCAATAGAAATCAAACGATTCGACTTTATGTTAAAGTAATGTCTCATTGTTGTATAATAATGAAATATAAATGTGTCGCACGTAGGCTGTAAGATACGCAAGAAAAACTATGGACGCGTGATATGAGGCATAGGATCACCCGAGCTATTGCGCGAGTATTGTTTTGCGACAGAAATGATTTCCTGTTAACTCCGCGTTACGCCTGTTCATTGATTGACCTACTTCGGTAATAAATTTCAACTTTTGCGTTTTACTTTGTTTAACTTCGCAGAAATCACAGAATCCATCAAAAAGTCAACTGTAGTGTCGAACTCAATTCTTTCCTGACAGTTTCTTTTAGTTCTGAAATTCTCGCCAAAATTGTTCGTTGATATTGTCTTATGCAAATCATCGATTCAATTTCATTGAAAGCAAATAAAGTCTTTATTCACACTGCTGTTTACAGCAATCGCCTGGTCTCGCACGACAAAAGTTGGCTCGATTTATTCGTGCCGATTTTGCCGATGTTGAATTCTCACGAATCTCAATTTCGCTTGTAAGTCGACTGCGGCTTGTCTGATTCATGCATTGCATTAGCCAAGAACTCTTCGTAGTTAAAAGTTACTTATCAAGCACGTATGCATTCGGAGAAACGTACCGTTTTAGAAGTTACAATGTGTACAACAGTATTGAAACGATAGTGTAAATGTCGTGTCCGATATTTTTTCCTCCCATTGAATAAATTTATTCGAAAATTCATCATTACGATTGAAGAATATGCTGAGGCCTGAAATAGTCCGTTCAATTAATTGGACGTCTGACTGTCTCTGCATGAATTGCGAGCACGGAAAGGTTATTGTCCAACGGCGATAACAATGCGAATCATTGGCCGGCAAAATATTCAATGTTTTTAAACCCGTTTTTGAGCGTGCATTCAAACATAGGTTGAGCGAAGAGAGAGTTTCTCGGAATCGCAAAGACGAGGGCCACAACAGTACACTTGGCTGCATGTTCTTAGGTATTCCGTATGTACTGCAAAATCTTCAGCTAAAACGAGAGCAAGTCTCCCCGCTTTCCTCGTCACTGAACATCCGTTCTCAGAGCAGTTCTCCTTATAGTCAAGTCGACGTCACTTATACTTTTGCTGTGCGCGAAGATGATACGTATGAGGCATTGAAATAACTCCCACGTCATGAATGTCACCGTCATTTTTCAATCAACTATTTAAAAATTTATCCGTTCAACTTGAAAATCAGCAACAGAACGCGAGCCGGTCACAAGCGTCGTCTGATAAATTGCTCCACGTAAATTCGCTTTATGCTTCGACTAAATGATGATATATAGAATTATAAAGTGGGCACGCACGATATTGATATATATTAGGATAGTCAACAATGATGCCGGTGGTTTCATCGCGATTCGACGTCGCCGACTTTCGCCTACTCCCGTAGAATTTACGCAACGCAGGACACATTCGTCATTCGCGGAACAAAAAGTCTTCGTTATTCATAAGTCGAAAGCTGTCAGTATCGATGAATACAAATTATCGATCGATTATTTTATTACGCGGCTGCGGCTCTGCCTCATTGTGTTCGGTACTTAGCCAAGCGTTTCACAAAACTTAAGAATTTACGAGTGCAAAACTGACTTGCTACAACGACAAATACGCGGCGCTGATTTATTTGCCCTTTCGAAAGAATGTCTATTCTTCAAATCCGCACGGGGGAACGTATGGTACAACACGGTTTTGATACATCAAATTGTTTAAAGTTCGACTATAAAGTTGCCGCGATAATGATTAGCTGCGCGAAGTCGACTCGATATTCTTTTTAATTTCTCCGACAATTGACCTTTGCAACCGATCGAAATTCGTCCACAGTATTCGAAGTTAAGTGCAAAGTACGCGCAGCGTTCGTTCGGGAGCCTGATACATTCTTCTACGGTCGAGATTACCGATTTTCTGATTTTTGCAAGAACATCCACGAAATGAGGATTAACCCACGTGGAATGGCATAGAAATGGAAAAAGAGAGAAGACGCCACCCACGCAAGGTTCGTAAGAGCAAGAGAGAGCGAGAGATCAGGAGCGCGAAGGAGAGAGATGGTCGGAGAAAAGGAGCCCGGGGCAGGATTTTAAATGAGAATACGAAAAACGTGACGAGGCTTAAAGAGTAAATCTTAAAAAATATGAGAAACCCCGGGGACGCGATACGCACATTTTCGAGCGCCCTCTCGTCTCCCCCACGGCTGCGAGACCAATTCCCTTTCCTCGTGCCCTTAGCTGCGTCCTCCCACCCCGCTTTAATACGCTGCCGCCTTTCAGACACCGAACCCCTTTATTCGGCGTTCTTAAAATCTCGCGCGGTGCCGCAGAAAAAAAGGGGGTTTACAATTTTCAAAAAGCCGATCCTGAAAAGGCCCCGTATTTCAGAGTGAGCGGGCCTCGCTTTTTTTATCATTTATAATCCACGGGCCGTGCTGAATAACCCTTTATGCCTCGCATTCGCCTTCCTTCTCATGCTCTCGTGTACACGCTCGTCAGATTAGCGCACAAATACTCGAATCGTACGTGGATACAAATATGCGCGCACAAAGACCGAAGAACACGTTGGGTCATGTCAATCGAAGTCGCACAATAAAAATGTTGTTAAAATAATCGATATGATGTGCACGGAAATCGTGCAACTCCGAGTACCCGCTGTGACGTCGTCGCAAGGTCCATTGAACCAGTCGAAATCGACGAAAAAAGCGTCCCATCGGACCCCGACGGCTCTCGATAGCCCTTGTCACAACATTGTTTCCGGGAAAATGGCTTCGCCCGGGGCAGGTGCGATTTAATTTCATAACCAATCGGGTGTCGCTGATTCCGAGCCATCAGCCCGATCCCTGAGTAGGTAATTGTGCCCATAGTTTTTCCCCGGGCATTATGTTTACCTCACTCTTTGTGCGTCTTCGGCGTTTCTGTGAGACCTTCATGTTCACTTCACCGGCTCAAAGGCTCCGCTCGACTGTATTCTAATTGCTCCCAAAAGTTGATTTACCCTTTATTTCGAGATCCTCGTTCCCAGCGCCAGTCGCTCCGGCTTCGCCGATTTTCGGAAAGTCGTTGCGTAACCCTTTGGCAAGCCACCCCGTGCATCCGAAACAAACCAACGCAACTCGCGGCGCACCCGGGATACCTCGGATACCTATCTCCGGATACCTATTCTCCGAAATGTCAAATTGATACAATTCCCGTTCGCACGGCGCATACGCCGCGTTGCTCCTAATCTAAACAAAGTAAGCACGCGTACCTACTGCGCGCATTTCAGACGCTATTCTCGGGCAACGCCGTACTCGCCATTGTTTCCTTTTTCCCCGGCATCCAGAGACGACCCCTCGTGAAAAAATGGTTGAAAATCGTCGAGCCGACGATTTGCTAACAACTTTCACACCAGACGATTTGCCGATTTTTTGAACGACGATTGACGAATGACAATGTCGGACACGACGATATGACGAACCGTTAACGATTTGTCTTTCAGCAAATCGTTATCGATTTGTTGGACCGATAACGATTTGTCTTTCAGCAAATCGTTACCGGTCCCGTCGATTTGCTGAAAGAATCGTATGACAATTTGCCGAACGACATCGTCATTCCTGACGATTTGCCGAACGATAATCGTCCTTTTTGACGATTTGACGAACAACAATCGTCGGTCCCAACGATTAACCAAATGGATATCGTCACTACCGACGATTTACCGAACGAATATCGTCGCGACCGACGATTTGCCGAACGACAATCATCGCTTCCGACGATTTGCCGACGATAATCGTCGGATCCGACGATTTACCGAACAAATATCGTCGTTTCCGACGATTTGCCGATCGATAATCGTCGGATCCGACGATTTACCGAGCAAATATCGTCGCTTCCGACGATTTGCCGATCGATAATCATCGTTCCCAACGATTTACCGATCAAATATCGTCGCGCCCGATGAATTGCCGAACGACAATCGTCGCCCCTGACGATTTGCCGAACGACAATCATCGCGCCCGACGATTTGTCGAATGACACTCGGCCGGTGACATAAAACGCGAATCGCCGGGCTCACGATCGAGCCTCGCGCCGCCATTCGCCGCGAACGGCTCATTATAATTAGTGCGGCGCTCGCGGTGCGCGCCGATTGGTCAGCCAGCCGTATATCCGCGATCTCCGGAGATCTATGAACGCGGAATAGCCGTCTCGCTCATAGCTTATCGCTCGGCGCATCTTTCTCTCCGTCTATGTCGTACGTGCCCCGGTACGGCCGCGGGCGCAAAGAAAGCTCGACATCGAAATTTATAGCAACCCTCTGGTCCTCCCCACCCGGCCGCGTCATAGTTTACCGCCATTATTCTCCGGCGCTCTTTCTTCCTCCCGCTGTCTCGGCGCTGATTTAACGACTACCAGGTAATGGTGTCCGATAGCGTGGCGCGCCGCGAGAAATCGCGCCGTAATGAACCAGGCCACCCCAACTGCCGAACCGTCCGCTGACCGTGCCGCCCCTCGGCGAATCGGGTAAGCCGATTACTCCCTTCGCGGATATCTCGTTTTTGAAAACGCCGCTTTAAAACATCTGTCGTTGGGGTAAAAACTGCTCGATCGCGTCCGTATCGCCGGGCGTCGAATTTCTGTTTTGACAACGCCACGGCGATCCTCTGCCCACGTTGCGTTCGCGGAGCGCTGCCGAACAAAGACTCGGCCCCGACGCCCCCTCTATTTGAATTTTTTCGAAAGGGTTCGATTCTGTTTATTTTGTAAGATGACGGGGTTTTGCGCGGCGCAACGAGGGGGTCGCTGCGTACCCCTTCGTGGGGCGACGATACGGCCACTCGTTGAAAAATCCATACGCGTGATTAAGGAAAAGCCAGGGGCACGCGGTAAAACGATACCGAAACTGCGACATTAATTGAGCCGCAGGCGCGGCGCGCACGTGCCCGCTCTCGTGTTTCTACGCTTGCGTACGCGTTTTCGGGCAAATTTTTAACTCACGCGGAATGCGTTTGAATGAAACACTGCGAGGGACGGTTTCAATCAAACGAATTAGTTTGTTGCGAGCAGGGGTAAGCGGATCCACGTTGGGCGCCCAACGTGGGTTTCCATGTGTCACTGCGCCAAACGTAATTTCGAGCGTGCAATGGGTTTTCATGCTTTATCTGTGGACTTAAGAACTGCGTGACGGTGATTGCCTTTCGGATTAAGCCGGGGTTAGAAACTTTCCATTTTTTTAATTGTCCAAATTTCGTCCGATGACTCGGACGATGAAAAAGTCCCTGAAAATGTTTCGCGCGCAAAAAACTATTTGACCAGCACTTTGTAACGAGGGCCTGGAGTGTGCGTTTCAAGTGACATCGTTTTTCGAACGTAAAAAGCCGATAACTCCGCTCGCGGACAATTTGTCTCCCATCATTTCAATACGTCAAGCGCAATATGACAAACCAACGTGACGCCGAGGAGACTCGAGGAGTCATTCACTCTGGGTCGTTCGTCTTCACTCGTCGGTCGCCTTGGAAGCCGGCTCCAAATGCGCCAAGAAGCAAACGAGGCATTGGAGAAAGAGCGCGCGAACGTGCGCATTGTTCGAGGTGGAATCGCGCGGCTCAATCATAGAGTGACAACAGGTCGCGGGCATTCGCGGGCAAGTCTATTTTGCGCCGGGCATTGGCAGCTCCGTTGATTTCGAAAGCGCCGTGCTTCGCTTTCGGCGCTTTCGGTGCAATTAAATTTAGAATATTTTTTAAATTTCTCCGATTCCGCTCGAATGATTTGGCACGTTCGACGGCCCGGCCCCGTCCCGGACCCCGCGATTCCGCACCGTTTTAACTCTCGGCGCTAAAACAATCGTTGCGTGCTGCCTGTCTCCGTGGCGCACCGGTGAGGCGCGCGCTCCTTTTTTTGCGACGCGCTTTTTGTCAAGCGCGAAATAACACGGCCCGAGAAAAAGCGATGGGCGAGACGCACGAACGAAAGAAGCGGAAAGCCCGAGAGATAGCGGCGGCGAAAGAGAGCGACGGAGAAAGAGCGAGAAAGAGAGAGAGAAAGAAAAGAGAGAGAATCGAGACGGCGCGAGCGAGACGAGGAGGAATGACAAAAAGGAGCAGGACGGAGGCCTGGCTCTTGAAGAGCCGCGAGCTAACTCGAATTGCCAAAGCAGCGAGTTAAACGTTCCACGGCGCGTTATGGCCGCGCGGGAGGGGCAAAAGCAATAACGCACGAAGAATGCAGAATGACGGAAAGCGCGCTTAAACGCCGGCCGGCCTAATTTTACGTGCATTGTCGGGGTACGCTTTTGGCCGCTCTTCAAATGAAACGAATGTCCGCCGCCACGGAATCGGCCGGGCATTCTTTTCCCGCGGCGCTCGGCTTCGCATTGTGGGAGCGCGACGTAAATTTAGGCTCATTTCAATGACGGGCCGCTGTCGCGAAAAATAACGCCGCAATTTCAGCCGCCCTCGGCGGCGCTCTTTGCCCGCGTGATTATATTCTGGAAATAGTCAACCGGATGCCGCGCGCCGCGGATATTCGGTTATATATTTCTGGCGAGCCGCCCTTTTCCACCGAAAAGCCGACGAGTCACCGCGGCGGAAAAACGCCGCGCAGATGCTTCTCGTGCGAACGAAGGGGTGGCGACAATTTCCGTGGACGACCGAAAAGTCTTCAAAAAGCGCCGGCGCACGTGGCCGGTTCGCGCGGCGAAAAAAGCGGAGAGGAATCTGGGTGAGGCGGCTGTCTGCTCGCGATTCCCCGCCTCACAAAGGTATTCAGCGGAACCGCTGATTCACCGAGAACGTTGCGTCGTTTTTGGGCGCCGCTCTCTGGCCATTGGGTGTTCATTCAGAGGTGCTTTATTGGCGCGCGCCCAGATCGATAAGCGGCCGAAAAATCGTCAATTGCAAAACGGCCGTTTCGGGCAACGCCGCGTCGTTTACGGGTTTCATTGCCACCGGGGCCAAGCCAAGGGCCACGATCGGCAGCCTAGATTCTTATTAGTCCCGCGTCAAAGCAAAAGCATTTTTTCGGGACGACTATAAATAAATTATTTATCGCGAAAAGCGCGTTGCCAACAATGAGACGAGGACGCCGTGAGAAGGTGTCGGTGACGGACATAGACGGACACAGTCCACTGACGGATGCCAGTTTCGAGGAGAGGCACCCGATTGCCAATCGGTTTCCGGTTGAGATCGCGCGTTCTTGGCAAAGCCTGCCGTTTACTTGGGACGATGCTTGTGGAAAATTCCGAAGCGATTTGTCTATCAATGCGACGTTGTTCGCGACCGAAACCGATTTTTACGGAAACCGATTTATCTACCGATCCGGCGATCGGTAAGAAATTTCGATGTCTGGGAATAAATTTCAGACGTCCCGAATGTGTATGAATGTGACGTTGTTCGCGAAACCGAAACCGATTTTTACGGAAACCGATTTACCTACCGATCCAGCGATCGGTAAGAAATTTCGTTGCCTGGAAAGAAATTTTAGATCTCCCGAGCTTCTCTTCATTGCCAACGATCCACTTGCATGATGTCATTTACACTGTCGATTGCAACGAGCAATTACAATTGTTATTGACAACTATATATTTGTCAAAAACAACACAGTCACTAGCGAACAATGTTAACCCAGTCATAAATCTATTCTGACGATTCTGCGCCGACGAATTCCGCGTAGATTCGAGGCCGCGACGCGATTCACTGCCAATTGCTGTTTTCTCGATCCCGAATCGATCGGGGCCAACGGCTAGGTCAAATCGGCTGTCGCAATCATATTCGCCATCTTTGATTTGCCAAATATTTCACGTCTTCGGCCGCATCCAAGCTCAATTCGACATCGCCTTAATTTTAGAGCTCGAACGATTGCGATCAAAATCAGGACGCCTCGTTCTCGATGGTATCCCGAGACGAAATAAATCCACGCGCCTTGCAGATTAGCGCACGACTTGCAATAGCTCGATGAACGCTATGGCGAGGTCGCTCTGCGTGCAACATTTTGTGTAACGATAAATTTGCGCGCAAACGTGAAATACGCGGTGCCGTTCGCGCGATGCATCTCCATCTTTATTTACGTTATCTAAGGGCTTTAGCACGAAGAAAAAGAGAGGCGTGCATTTTAATTTGCTCGCCTTTGAAGCGCGCGGCTCCGTAGCGTGACCGTGACGCCGCGGTTACATCGCTTTTTCGGATACGCGGCCTTTTGGCGTGCTGCGCGGACATCTTGCAACCCGAAATCCGCTTTCTCCCGACGTGCGTTTAATCGAAGTAGATGTTCCGCGTAAACTATTCTTAACCTAGTAAATCTTTGCGGCGAACCTTTTATTTCCACTTTGCCACAATCGCGTGCATTCCCTGGCTTTTTACCCACCCGAGTAATTTCATTTGTTAATGTCTCGTCGGCGAACGCCTTTCTTGTTATTGCAGAAGTTTTGTGCAGATTAAATTAAAAGCAAGACGCGACGACTCACTCGAAATCGTTATCGCTCGCATCGTTATTAGGGATTCGCGACTCCATTAATTAATTCGGAAAAAAGTCTGACGCCGGGAAAAAATGTATCGTCGCCGGAGTTAATTGGTCTTAGTCCCTCAGATTTATTCCTCGGGGGCCGCAAAACGACGAGCGCGCCCGATTGAATAATCATATCGTTGTGGCCGAAAACGCGGGCAACGGCCCGCCGAAATGCGGCGCGAATGTTCAAACGGTCGTCGCGATGTTTGAAAGAACAATTTGTCAAACACTTGAACAGCTGGCAGGCCGTCGACGCGCCTGCGAAAGTATTCAGGCGTTAAGTACGTTTGTTCGCGTGCTAAAGATCGCGCGACGAGTGTGTGCCCGGCGACTGAAATTGTCGCCTCATTATCGGTCGCCTTCATTTGTTTGCGCGGATTCGTCGTTGGGGCCGGGTTTCGTTTTTGTTCGATTGATTAAATTAATCCCAAAAGGACGATCGCGCCAATTAAAGAATTCCGCCGAACGGGCCGAAATATTTTCATGAAACTGCGGACGCAATATTCGGCGTTTCGGCGAAGTGTCGCCGAAAAAGTGCTTTATTGCGGCGAAGAAATATTGTTCTTCCTACATGTTAAATGGGAAGAAAAATGCGAAAAAGAGCCGGGCCGGCCCTAGGCATCGGCCGCTCGGGCCCGAATGGGCGAAATTAATAAAAAGTTGCGGAACGATAAATTAGGCCGGGACGCCGAGTCGTGCACGGGCCCGGGCGATAATAAATTTCAAATATAAAATTGCGAATCCAGCGAGTTTCGGCGCCCTGATCAGGACCGGGCTTTTTACGAGAGTGCCATTGTGTCTGGGCCGAGCGGGCCGCGCGTTACTCCGATTCCCGATGCGCCGAGTCGCGCCGCCTCGAATAACGACTGCATGCAAGAAATATGGATTCCAACGATTATCGGCCAATGAAAGTCGGACGAGGAATTTGTATCCCTTGGCGGCCGCGCTCGTTAATTGGAAAATTGAGTGCACCGGGATGCCAGCGCGACAAAAATTCAACGCCAGCCAATCAGAATTATATTAAATAATAACCATTGTAAATCAGGCTTTTCATCATTTGCGTGCAGTTATGGGGTTAAGCGGCCGCCACTTGGCGTCGACCAACAATCGCGGTTAATGATGATAACCGAAAATATGGCGCGCTTTTGGAAACGAGTTTCCGCTTACGCAGATTTACGTCGAACAACTTTTTGTGCGCCTTTTCACGCGTGCATTGTCACGTCGTGGTTTATTACGACGGAACTGGTTGATTTTTAAGTGACGATATTAACTTTCAGTGATACGAATGTTCAAAGACTTTCACCGACTGAACAATAACGGTACAGGTCTACCGCGATTTGAAACATTTGGCCAATAAACTTAATTGTCCACTATTTTCCGGGGCATTAATTTTAGCGGCTTATCAGGGGTATAAATTTCGTTAAGAGAAAATTATTCTTGAAATTAATTGTTTTCAAAGTGCGTGTAGGATGAAAGTTATTTAAGTAAGTAACAGTAACAAAGTTCTGAATTATTTTGCAAACTAAATATTCCAAGAATTCTGTCGTATAAAAAGGCGCATTGGACAGAACACGGCTCTAAATCCTTATTTCCATCAAACATTCCTCGTTGGACGAATGACAAAGAAACAGTATCAACAACAGATATTGACAATTGTGCCAATCAAGACCATAAATTTTCCAAGACACTGCCGCTCAAGTGAAAGATCGAGAGTGAAACAAGCCTCGCCGATACCCATTCTGTGTTAAGTTAAACATTAATTTAAAAAATTCGGCGCATGTCGCACGCACAATGCACGCATGTGCTTCAAACGCCGCACAAAAGTTTCAAATGAACCATGAAATTCGCTTTAACGTCACCGCCATTCTCTCGCGCGAGCGTTTTAATAGCGTTCTTTTTCTGCTTTTTTACCGAGTTAACGCATTCGTCGACCCTCAATTCTACGGCTTTGCTCGCGCGATTAGACGGAGATAGTATACATCAATTATTCGTATCGAATCATTCAATTTGTTCAACAATTAATATCAATTATCGACATTCTTCAACTGATTTTTCATCGCGAAATTGTTGCATCGCATTTCAGAATAACATTCGTTCTTTTTACACAGAGAAACCATCGTCACGGGCGATAATTAAACGAATTGGAGATGAAGGTAAAATGCGTTATTAAGAACGATTAAATATTTTTGTTCGATGCAAAATGAATTTCAGGAATGGCGCGCGTCGAAAAATATTTATAACGCCGCGCTGTGTAATTACAAGTCGAGTGGAAACGAAACATTGAAAAATGAGCGAAACATGCTTTATTGGGCATCATTTTTTGCATTCGCGTCTTCAAAATATGAAACGGCAAATATTTTACGGTAAAGAAAAATGATGATTTCAAGAACGAGTCCGTGCAGCTCTCTCGTTGCACTCGAAGCGTAGTGGGCTTGCATTTTACGCCCACGTCTGCACCTGTGTGGTATTCAAATTTACTGCTCGGCGAAAAAAGGAAGGAACGAGCGAAAATGAAAAGGAGGAAAAAGAAGCGAGGAGGAGACAACGGCAGATGAAGAAGGAAGTTAGTAGCAGAGGCCGGGATCATTAGATCAAAAATGGTCACATGAGGCTGATCGAACCGCAACAGCGATTTATTTTATATTCGGTTTTTTGCTAAACAATACGAAGAATGAGACGTCGTGGGTGTATTGTGCGGCTTTAATGATCAAGATAGTTTGATGCAACGATTCATTCTTGCTTTTCCCAAAACATATAATTTCAATTGTTTCTCCGGTTACGCAAGCGAGCCGCCTTATTAAAATGATGCATATAAGGTCGTTAAAAGCGAGTTATTTGCATTACGAAAATGAACATAAATTTCGCTGAGCTTTTTTCGCCGCGCGGTTGCCAATTACGAATTATTAACCTCAGCGAGTCGACTGATTTTAAATCCGCGGTGAATTGTCTATTAACCGCAGATTAACAGAGAATATTGAATCCGATGTTTTCTTTTCTTTATAGTTATTCGCGTGTCCCGCAATAGTTATTTAAGATACAGTTGTAAAACGAAATATACAGCGAACATGAAAATAATATGTAAGGCTTTCTATTCCGTTAATGGGATAAAAGTGCATTTTTATCGTCGGTGCCCGATACTCGTTACTCGCAGCTAAGAGAATAATGAGATACCTAAACGTCGACTGCACATAAGCCCGTAAGGAGCTTCGTGGTTTATATTATTGCGCGGTGCACATTTACCGTATAACCTATTCATTTACTTATGACAATGCTGCAAACGGATGTCGCTCTTTAATAAGACTATTTTATTCGGCTTCTACATTTATATTCTCGTAAATTTTGTTTATATTTATTTGCAAATCTTGCTTTTATATTAGAACGATGAAATCGATTACGCGGTGCAATAAAATATCCGTCTATTCGCATTAACGAGTATATACTCGTTAATGCGAATAGACGGTTTATAACAACCCAATGGTTGTTATAAATTCGCGGATGCGAGAAAAATTGTGTAGGTTGCGAAGCAAAAAAGTATCTATTTTTATTTGCACATAACATCGGATATATATTTTTCCGCTTTGCAAAATGTCGAACCAATCCACATCCCAATAAGACATTCCGAATCAATTCGAAGTAATTATAAAATACAGATCACCTTTGATCAGTCTGAAAAAAGTAAGCTCGCGAAAAAGTGATCTCAGCATTAACCTAATAAAAACGGTTGATTGAATAAATGGTCCATTTCGGTCTCAATAAATTTATCGCGGAAAGCAAAGAAAAATGTAATATAGAACAAACAGGTTCTCGGCGTAAGCGACGTATTAACTGCATTAAGAATAATTACTTAAGCCGCCGCGCAGTATTTCATGATTGATGACAGAGTTCGCTAAATACTCGTCTAATTAAAATTAAGAGTCAATAATTTCCAGCTGTTTTTCTCAATTAATATGAAAGTACAATGCGCATGTTTGAATAATATGTGCATCTAATTAGCGGAACAGGCAACAGTGTATCGGTTATTTATTGTGGCCGGTGTTGATGGTTTATTTGCCGGGCGTTCGGTCGGTCGGTCCGCTGGCTGCGACTGCCGCTTGCACCCTACTGCAACGCGGACCTGCCCACGTTCGTACTACCTTCGTTTGTGCCCTCTGCTTCCTTATCTACCGGTTACACCGGACGTACGTACGAGCGTATACTTGCGAGCTCAGCCACGGGATTCCGGCATAAGTACATCATGTAACTATGCCACATTTATCGCTCTTATCATTGTGTATTGTTCCTCGCGAAAGACCGCGAACTGGAGCGCTCCGATGCGGCGATGTTTCGCGATCGCCGCTGTTTGTCTAGGTTATCGGAAATTTATAGCAAAAACGGCAAACGAGGGTTATTCTTCGCGACGCCGACTTGTAAATTGTACGAGACAGCGCCGCTTTATTTGGAATAGATAAACTTTTGATTACCGAACTGAAATAGTTCGGCGATAACGAAACAAACGAGAATAACGCGATTACGGAAAAGTACCGTTGGATGAGAGATTTTCATTGGTATTTGGGTTTGTTAGATGACTGCACGAGTCTGAAGTAATTATATCAGTGCGATCAATTTTCTCGAGATTTTCGGTCTACTTTCGTTTCGTCCCAATCAGTTAAACGACGACTGATTCAATTACATTTATCTTCATGAGGCCTAAGTAGCGGTCCAATAACATTGTTTTATGAGCAAGTTACTCCGTAGTTGAGTTACTCGGAAACGTAGTTATTTGTAAACAGTTGATTAGTAAAGAATTTTTTTTATTTAAATATGATTTTTGGAGAATTTGATAGAGCATGTTTGTTGAAAATGTGGATTGAATAAATTGCCGTCCTTCCATAAATGTGGCGTGAAAGAGCCTTCCTCAACAGCTTTATCAGTAACAATTGGCTGGACCCCTATCGCGGGCTTTTCTTTTCCATCTCGCAGCGTTTAAATTGTACGCCGACAATAATGTGGGACCCCCGTATTTCGTCCAAATTGATGACGAACCGACGTCGCAACCGGCAGTCGCAAACTCGCATACAAAAGCACTCGAACGCGGATAAGGCGAAATTTCGAAAGGAAAGTGTTGGTGAATTCGACGACAGAGACGGCCGACATGACGAGCGAGACGGCGCGAGAACAATACGTTAAAGCAGTAAAGCAGCAACTACTCTAATTGGCCACTTTGTCCATTTATTCGATTTATTTAAATTATGGGACAATTGACAGTAGGCATTCTATTTTTTAAATCTCCCCGGCCACCAGGCTGATTGGGCGAGATTGGCGTGAGACACTGGCCCCACAGATTCCCCAGTTGTGGGCTTAATCAGCTTTGATTGACTCCGCTCTCTTTCTCTCTCCTCCGCTATCTCTTTTTCTCTCTCCGTCTCTCTTCCATTCTTTGCCTCCGATTTCCCACTCGCGGTGGCCCTCTCCCCACTTTCGCGTTCGTCGCGACCAGCTTCTTATTTTTTCGTCCTCGTCGCACCGTCGTTCCATCGCGCTTATCGTCTCCGCTTTTCGAGGCACGTCAAACGGTAGGTCCCCGAGCCGAGATTATCCCGAGTGAAGAGATCAAACATCCAGGTGCGCAAACGAGTTACGACATTGCCCTAATCATTCACGCGGCTGCCCAAAAGAAACCGAGAAGTCTGAGTAAGAATCGCGGAATCCAAAGTACAGGGGCCAAGGAACTCGAGGCAACGGAAACGATACGCGAAATGAGATGCGAGCGATCTTATGGCAAACGGAGAAAAAAGATTGTGTTAAAGCGATTTAGTTGAAAAACAAAAGTTTGTAGAGACCAAATCTTTTTGTTTACTACATAATTAATGAATAGAAATAAAGAATTTATTTTATACTTTTTGTTATAGTTAACAAAACTGTTTAGTTAAAATAACAAAACGTAATAAACTGAATAAATTTTGGTTAAGGTAACAAAATGTTTTGCTATTAGAACCAAATATTTTTGTAAATCATACGCTGCATACAAATGAAATTTATTTTCTTATAATATTATTGCCAATTAAGAAATTGAGAAAATTGGTATAAATATATGTATAACTCTAGAAGAATATTATAGTTATTCATACATTTATCCCAATTTTGAATATACCGTATTTGAAATTTTTTGATGACTTACACATAGTCTTCTTTTTCTATACTTTATTCTAAAATTTAGAATATTATTTAGTATATTTTTTCTCCGTGAAGATGCTTTTTGATGAAAAAGACAATAAAACTGTTTAAGGGGGTATTCGCATTTAAAAGTTTCAAGTATTTTACAGTTTTCGCAAAAAAATAAAAAAAGTAGTTTTTCTCAAACCGACTTTTTTTTACACGATGATCACTTTTCTGGAAAAACTATTGAACCGATTTTATTGGTATTTGGTTTAAAAAATTCATTCGCTATGGTTGGTACTTTTAGTAATTATAATTATGTGACTATCTCGATTTTTCGTTACCCCTAAACAAAAAACTGGTAATTTTAAACATTTTTAGATGCCATTTTGAAAATAAATGTAAAAATTATATTTTTTGTAGGTTCCAACTATATATTTGTTAGGAATATGGTTATGGCATTCGTTTTTATTTCCTAAATGTATAACACGAGATTTATTAACCACCAACTACAAATCCAAGTTTTGAGGTCTCAAAATTCACTGAAGTTTTTGGTCAAAAATTGACCTAAAACTTTAGTGAATACTCTTTTCAACGGTATAATCGTTGTTTACTGCATTT
>JABFPB010001058.1:0-28353 GCA_022817645.1 Ceratoteleas bidentatus | reverse complement strand
ACATTCACCCGAAACGGCAATTCTTCCATCGTAGTCGTGACTTTTCCCAGTGAGAGTCTTTCTCCTCGAGTCACGTCCCGGCAGGTCAGTAACCACTATACCCATAGTGACCACCAGGCCATAGTCCTCGATATTGCCGCAGAGGATGGACGAATAACTCGGGAGTTGCGAGTTATTCAAACCTAAATTTTATAATTTAATTTAAAAATATATTAAAATCGATTTATTAAAATTCAGGCGGTTGGCGCGCGAAGCGCTCAGGGGGGCGAAGCCCCCCAAGTATATTACGAAACTAAGAAAACTAACAAAACTAAGAAAACTATCGAAACTAAGGAAACTGACAAGTGTTTTTAATATATTTAATGTGTTTTAAGGGATTACGCCACCCTAAAAGTGAAAATGAATACCATGTTTAAGCATTTTTTGGAGAGGGTTAGTGATGGAAATAGGGCACAAAATTTCACTCAATGAAGATATATTCATTTATGAGTACGAAAATTGTTGTCAAAAAAACAAACAAAATGGCGGCGCTCACGCCATACTTGCAAAATAGGTCTTTCAAATTGGACCACACTTTTACGGCGCCAATTTTCGATCAATTTTGACGGGGATACCAAATAACTCAATAAAATTGAGTTATGTAAACAAGTACATACGGGTCTTTGGATCCATCAATTTTGCTGATTTATAGCCACAATTTTAACACGCAATTTGTAAGGCCAAAATAGACCTTTTTCACAAAGCTGCCAAGCCCACAAAAATGAATATTTTTAAATCCTGCGTGTATTTCTGTAGCTATTTTCATGTAGTTCAATGCGCTATTTTTTTCAGATCGCATGAAATGACTTTTTTGACAAAAATTTTGTAATCATAAATGAATTTGTTATCAATTATTCAGTGACATTTTGTGTCGTATTTACATCGCTAACCCTCCGAAAAAAGTTCTTGAACATAACACTCGTTTTCAATTTCTAGGGTGGCGTAACCCCTTAACCCGCAAAAACACAATTTCTAATTGTAAACTAAGACGGCAAGTCACGTCTTCCCCCCTCTCTTAATATGCTTATTGCATGTGCAATATTTATTATCGCGGTTTTTTTTCAATACCAAAAATAAGTGACATCGTTTTACAGGCCAGACAGAAATTCTTCTTGAAAAAAAAACTTGCCGATCCGTTATAGATTTGTTTATAGATTTGTAGATATATGGATCGGCAAGTTTTTTTTTAAGAAGAATATCTGCCTTGCCTGTAAAACGATGTCACTTATTATTGGTATTGAAAAAAACCGCGATAATAAATTACGTCCCCCCTCTCTTAATATGTTTATTACACATGTAATAAACATATTAAGAGAGGGGGACGAAGTGACTTGCCGTCTTAGTTTACAATTAGAAATTGTGTTTTTGCGGGATATCATTTCTTTTTGATATCCTTTGGATATTAAAATAGTACATTACACCACTAGGGACGGAATTTCAAATTTTTTGACGAGTGCGCTTGCGGAAAAAGGCGAAGCCGACTGAGAATTCGAAATTCCTCCCCCCCTCCCCGTGTAACGTGTACGATACTTTACTTTACAAGGGAGCGGATAGACCGCGTTTTCGCCCGGCAGGGCGGGAATGTGGGCTTCCCAAGTGAGGGAAAGAATATTACACTGAGAAAACTAGATGGTGACCAAAGCCATCTAGATGGCGAACTGTACCATCTAGATGGCGATTATCGCAATTTAAATTGCGCTGGTCGCCATCTAGATGGCGATTATTGCAATTTAAATGACGCTGGTCGCCATCTAGATGGCGGAAATCGCCACCTAGTTTTCTCAGTATACCCCTGCAAATGAGAACGTATTGTAACAAGATGATAAATACTGGGTTGGTACAATTCCGTATTCGTTAACACTGTCATTTTTTATCACATAATAGTGCAAAAAATAGTGGATACTCAGTCAACGTTGCTTTCCTCAAAGTTACCCCAGGGTCAACTCTGAGTGACTTCGCTTCCTCTGAGCTGACTTGGAGGTAGCTATAGGGAATGCAACGTTGTCTGGGTAATGAAATCGGTTTTAATAAATAAATAAATGTTAAAGGGATAGACGAAAATAAATAAGAATAAATAAATCAATTCACAGCGATTCATAAATGTTCGCTAAGGTTTTTGCATCAGAAAAATCACAGATGTTTGTGAAAAATCATAAAGCACATTCTGTAAATCTCTAAAATTCTCTATGAAAATTCATAAAGGAACGAAATTCTGTGAAACGCTGTGAAAAATCATAAGCGAGTTCCAACCTGTTTATGATTTTTCACAGCGTTTCATTAAATGTCTTAAATGTTAGATTTTCAGCATCCCTTTGTGAATTTTCATAGAGAATCTTATAGATTCATTATAGTGAATCTATAAGAGAACAGTTTATTTGATTCAAATAAATGTCGTATTCGTATACGAACCTATTAAATATTGCATTTGGGTCAAATAAATTATTTATTTATTTTAAATAAATTTCATTTGTTTTATATAAATCATTTATTTAAATCAAAGAAATCTTTATTTCAATCAAATGATAAATTTATTAGGTTCGTATACGAATACGATATTTATTTGAATCAAATAAACTGTTCTCTGAGTGTAAGTGCGCTTTATGATTTTTCACAGACTTCTGTGATTTTAATGATGCAAAAACCTTACTGATTCACAAAAGGATTTTACTTTTGTGAATTGCTATGAATTGATATCCAGAGTATAGAGATATAGATATACCTTTTTAATATTCTGCCAAAATTAAAGGCAGAATATTAAAAAAAAACATTTTTATTTTTTCAATGTATCTAGTAAACAATGACTCCGTTTTTGTTAAGTCGCAGTCTCACTCGTTCCGGAAGTTCACTCGTTTCGAAATACGAATTTTCCTCCCTAGTAGTGAAATGTAATATTTTTCCATTTTTGTTTGAGTCGAACTTCAGATCATGTCGAACGTGAGGAGCAAGTTTGAATCCGCTGTTTGGCTCCAAAACTTATGTTTCGTAGATTAATAAAAAAAATAGTAATCAAATGCTAACCAGAGCGAGATTCTGCGTAAAAATCACTGAACTGATTCTGTGTACAGTTATAAATAAAGTGGCTATTAATCTTCCAAGACTATATCTACCAAAATTTTCTGGAGAATACATGGAATGGAACACATTTCATGACTTATTCGTTTCAACTTATCAGAAAGAAGCCTTGTCCAAAGTACAGAACCTTCAATACTTAAAATCATTTTTATCCGGTGAGGCCGGAAGACTTCTTCAGTTATTCACAACAACCGAGGCCAATTACGAAAAGGACTGGGAAATACTATGCCAACGATATCAAGTGAACAGAATAATCATTTCGGCATTATTAATTCAACTGGTAAATCTGCCAGAAATCAACCAAGATAATTTGAACAAATTGAAACAAATGTGACATACGAACACAACAGTGCTTGAATCACTAAAAAATATTGTATGCGACACAAGTAACTGGGACCCACTCGTGATACATTTACTGACAAGTAAATTAAATTCAAAACTCAAATGTGATTGGGAAACAAAGATCAGAGGTTAAAATGATTATCCTAAGCTGAAGGAACTGCAAGAGTTTCTAGATAATAAATTCTAACCTCACACTCAGAGAAATGTTACGCGAAATCAGATTGCAGGAAGCGGAATCCGCTTACTGTAAGAGGAATCCTCTTGCTGCAAGAGGAATCCGGTTGCGGCAATCTGATTTCACGTAATATTTTTCTGAGTGTAATAATGACCCTACAATATATAAAAAATGGCGGCCCCTTCTCCTGCACGTGGGCTGACGGTCAAAAAGATGGCGGGATCAGTAGTTAACCTAGGACAGAAATGAAATAAAATGTTTAATCCTTCATCTATATACTAAAATAATACGGACCGAAGTTTGGAAACATGGAAACAAAATGGCGCTTGTTTTAAAAAGATGAATTTTCGAAACATAAAATGATGTAAATAAAAACAGAATCGACACGATAAACAACTCTTTCAAATGAAGTTTACACCCTCGATGCTCGCAAAACGTACAATCTGTGAATATAGTTTGAAAGTTCATTCAATATCTTCAAAATAAGCGTATATAATTTTTTTTTGTAAATGTAAAGGTTTGAAACAATATTGAAAATTTTCAAAAATGTTATTTTATGCAACAAGGGGCGAAAGGTGATGATGTCCGACCCGTGAAAATCGTTCATTCTTGCCTGTATTGTTACCACTACTATTATCATATTTTTCACGAGAGTTTACTTCATGGCACAAAATTCGATTGTCCATACTAATCTAGTAATGCGAGTTTAATATTGACTTCATATTGTTCCAGCTTGATTAAATGTTAAGACAAACCTCACAATGCTAAATCAATATGGATGCACTGTCGATTTCACATTGAGCATGACGCTAACCTAGAATTCCAAGTTTACTGAACAAGTCCAATTTCAGCAAACAGTTACAGCCTTCCATTGCTTCCATCGTTTATGGCAATTTAATATTATGTGGTTAGTATATAATACAAATCTACACTAAAGGACCGTATAGAAATGACAACAAAATCATAAAAGAAGGCATTACACTGCAATGCGTAGTGCTCCGTACTCTGTCAAAATAAACACCGGCATCCGAAGATTTCAAAGTTCGCGCGGCGTGAAATATGTGTCTTCTTAAATACCGCCACGCCGGTGTTTTACTGGCTGTTTATCTTACGAAAAGAACTCCGAATAAATACATCAATTTATCATTTCTAATTCGCCGAATATTTTGACTTGAGCGTATCTCTTTCTGTCAAGCATTGATACATTGCCAAAAACTGGGACAAATATGTGAGATGTATTAATACACAACGAATTCTTCCCTTACAATGTGTTACGTGCGGTTTAATTCGGAGCGACTGGCTACAATAATTGAAACGTTCGAATTAAGCGAATGCTACATTACAAAAAGAAATTTCATTATTTCTACTTTTCGGATGCAATTGTGATTTACCGTCGAAGCCATACTTAGCAAAAATTGAAGTATTATTTTATTACATGAATTACCGTTGCATTAAATTAAAACCAATTTTCCCAGACTGAATTTAAATAAAACATTTACATAATTCATTTCTTCTGAAATAATCCCGACAATCATGAATGAATAACATATTATAATTGAATTGAGGTCGTAAGTTCATTGTTTTCAGAGTGTCTTAGTTACAATTTACTAGAATTGCGTTTTTAGTTTTATTTAATAACTTACCCTGAATTGCAGTGAAAATTTCGAAATGTCAGTCAAAAATGCAGTGTCCCGAATGTCGCGGTGCAGTGGCTCCGAGTGACTCATTTCACGCAGACAAGGAATGTCTGTATATTTAGACTCACACGCTGAATTACGCGCGACATTGTCTCGCAAGATTATGATTCTCGAAGACACACGGTCAGAAGACGTCGTGCTTTACGAAATTAGTTATGAATATTCCGAGCACGTGTCTGGCTGCGGACATCGGGCATTTACACTTGATTTGCCTCGTTTCGTTAATTAAGCAAACTCACTCCTCGACCTAACCACTGAAATTATGCTTTCTATTCCAATTTTAAATTGTCGTCAATGTTTGAAACAGTAGAAGCAACCAAAATGTTAGATTCTTAGAATATTAATCAAATATTGTGGTTAGTCTGACTAAATATTGGTTGATCAGGAATTACGGTTAACTTGGACGAAATTGACTTATGTGGAAGAATTTCTTACACAATTTCTTATTTAAACCTGCAAAATGCAGTAAGGCAGTGATACTTGTGTAATTTTCGATTTGAATGTAATAAAATACTAATAAATTGTATCGTGGGAAAAATTACAATGAATTTCAAAAACAAAAATAACGATTATATTAATAATCGCCCAACAGTAATTATTATTAAACAATAAAATTGTTTCTCTTCGTAAAAATAGATTTAAATTCAAGATATTGTTGCGTTCTAAAATACATTTAACATTTAAAATCTTCCATTTTCAAATCCAAACCATAAAAATCGTTTATATTTTAAAACTATTATTATTTTATTTTAACTGTTTTTTTATTGTCCCCACGTAACTGGTAAAACGACAAATCAAATTATTTAACCTCTTTCATTTACAGGGCCCATAAAAATTTCCATTTTTTACCACAACAAAATGTTAATATTATTGTTGACTCAACAATATTTTCCTTGCTGAAGAGACCATTTGATTCTTTGAAGAGACTCGATTAAAAAATAGTCCACCAAAACCGATACCCCACAAAGTTTGTGCAAAATTAACAATTTTGAAGTCAAAGCAAACTGATGTTCCATCAACTAATGGAATCGGGAATTTCGTCGCGCAATTGCGCAGTTTATTCAACATTGTAATCTTACCAAAATAAACTTTGGCAATTGACGAAAATTGTTTACTAATGTGGCGCGTTTCGCTTACTAGCGTGTGCACGGTTAATTTGCAATTGCGCCTCGCGAGACCGTACGTCACTCGACAAAAAAGCCCGGCAAAAAGGGCGGGAGAAACAAAACGCGCACATAAACGCGCAACCGACTAAAAAAGCGGCTGTAATTAACAAAGAGCGCTGCCGTAGTCGGGTGCTCGATTCTCGCAGTCAGCAATTGAGATCTTTCTAATTTGTAGATGGCTTCGGGAATTGCCATCTTGTCCTTGGCAGAGTGCAGCGTTCGCAGTTCGTTCGGCCGATGCAAATTGCGCAAGGACATCGCGATTTAATTTATGCTTTGCGCGTTTTATAATTGCGGCGAGAACTTCGTCGACTCGCGGATGACAACTGTGCATTTTGTTGGCATGTTTGATGGAATTAAAAAAAAGGTTAATAGGAGTCCAAGTTTAGGTTGCTATATTCAAGTTCGGTAAGAGGGACACGAAAGCATGAATTTGGGATTGGAGAATTTTTGTGTAATTTTAGGGTTTTTTTGAAGAAGAAATGTTGGAATAGTAGAAATTGTTGAGTATACTGTAAATGCACATTCAAAGAACAATCTATTTGATTTAAATCAAATAGTATTTGGATGTGAAGCTAAATTTATAATTTGAAACAAATAAGTAATATCACTGGAGAGAGATGAAATTCGTTCAAAATAAATAAATGAGCAATTTAGTTATTTCGTTAGTTTTTAAATCAATAAATGAATATTAGAATTATGCTTTAAATATGTTGATAGTTCAGCTTGTTAAATAATGCATGTCACTCGAAAGATTGAATGTATTTATATTTCATACTGAATATTCGTTCTGAAATATAAATACATTAATTTTATTGAATTAATAACTCGAAAAAGAGTTGAAAAGGGACATATGATAATGAATAGTGGGATACAATAAAACAATACAAGTTAAAAAACGTTTAATACTCCAATGTTATATACCAGAATGAATTCCATTTATATTTTGGGGATATATCATAAAACAACATTCGCGAACGATTTTACTCTTTGAAGACAGTTTAACAATTTCAGTTTTATAGATAAAAAATAAACTGAAATACCATTAGCGTCAATATTTCACTTGTTGGTTTTATATTTAATGTTTTATACTTTCAAATCATAATATACCATTTTGACACAATCCACCAGATTGTATCGCGCGTTTATCCGAGATTTGAGAAAAAAATTTAAGCTACATTTACGGAAAATGTTAATTTTTTAATGCATAAATTGAATATTTGCTAGTTCATCATGATTTCTTATCATTATTCCAAATTGGAAATAGGGTTAATAAATGTAGTGGATTTTTGATAAATTAAAGTATGAATCTTCTGGTACAAATTGGCAAAATTTCAGCAAAATATGGGATGGAGTATTTGAGAAATCGATTTTTGTAGAAACAGGTGGATTTTCACATTTGCCCACATAACTTCCGACAGATATGCTGCAAATTGCTTCCGTTAGCTGAATTAAACAGCCTAAAGTGTAATTTTTCAGAATATTCACCATTTGTTATAATTGGAATGATTATTGAACTGATATATAATTTTTTTTTCCAAGTCGGGGGAGCCAAAAATGGCTTTTTATGAATATATAGAATATAAACGAAAACACGATAGAATGGGACAAATAAGGAAGTTCCTACTTGGTTTTAGATGAAAATGAACAAGTATAAGCATTTATAGATAAATCTCAGGGGGTCGTCCTTTTTTTGTCCGATTTCACGTAAAACTGGGTGAAAAAACTTAACTGGGTTTTCCACAAAAAACAGAAACGTTCTATATCTCATAGAACTAACCGTACCAAACGAAACCACGATTTTACTCTACCCACTAAATTTCCCATAAAAAACGAAAATGTCCGTCTCCCATCCCACTCCTCACAGACCGTACAAAACATCCAAATTTGTTCCACATTTGGATCGCTTCCTGTAACAGTCACGGCGATTCGCCTTTGCGTCGCTACGGCGAAGTTAGTTTTGATGAACTGATTACGGGCATAATACGCGAGTTATGAAAACGCAATAATTCATTTTTGCGAGTTCCGGGCGCGCGCCGGGTCAGCTGCGACAAACCCGGGGCGCACTAATTTCGCGCAACTCCGCCGGCGATGGAACAATAGTTTCTATAGTTGTTGACGCCAGTTTAGCGGACCCTTGGTTTATCTCGATTCGATGTTAACTACATTTCTACTTCACCGCTCCGCAGCACGGTTCAAAGTTTGTCACTGCACTGTCAGGTGCATGCTTCAAAGCCCGCAATTAACGAGGTGTGAAAAAGTAATTAAAAAATCGTTTGATTCGGAGATTGCGCTCCAGGTGTCGCTTTCGACGATGCCCTCTTCCGGTCGACGGTTCTTGCCGACTAATTTGTCAGTTAGTTTTCATTTGCGCGCGAACGCCGGGTGGCGCTGTCGCCGCACCGAAAACATTTTTCCCGCAAGAACGCGGGCATAATTCACGCACGTTTAACGCGGAATTATACACGTGTAGGATTGTCCCTTCAACGGAACAATCCTCTTAACGTGGACCATTTTATTCCGGCACATGCAAATGAATCACGGCATACCCCCTTAATTAAGTTTGCGTAAACTTCTTGAAAAAATACATAAGCGCGAGCTATTTTATTTGCCGCAGTAATTAATGAAAATGTCTCGGCCAAATATTTAACTGCGCTGAGCGGAGAATATACATCGGAATGGGAATTGCAATGTAACAGATAGTCATTTTAATAAATAGTTTCAAAAAAGAAAAAAGTTAAAGCTTCCCGAGATTTGGCAACAAAGATTACATTTGTACGATGTTGAAGATGATATCTCATAGATTGTGCAAAAGCGATTCGCGATCTAGTTCTGCATCATTAAATAATTAAGTTGCTGCCGGATTAATAACGTTGCGACAAATGGCCAATCAACTTTCGGGCAAAATGCCGGCATTCATTTAATCTAGTAAAATATTATTAATTCTTCATTAAATGGATCTTTGCAAATTGCTTTGAAGCATAACCTTTTATAGCGAGCTGTGCATAAAACAAAGCTTTAACCTTTATCGGTAATGGTCCTGTAAAGGTCATATGGTAATAATTTCATCAGTCGCGCGGGTGAAAAATTGAACGGAAATTAATAAAATAATTGATCGTGATTGCATTTCGGTTAATTGCGTTTAATTACTGCGCCTGTGTTATTCATGAAATGGAACTCCGGCTTATCCCGAAAAAATTCTAATTTATAATCGCGGAAAGACAATTCTCGAATATCAGCGCGGCGATCTGCATAAATTATAAGTAAGAAGCTGAAATAAGCAGAGTTCACGTTTTACCTCGCCGCAGTGCGCCCAAAAAGTCATGTTTATAATTCATGCAACTGCTCCCCCATAAGATTGTGGGTTTGCGCATAAGACGCAATCAGCTTCGTCGCGCCGAAAGCAACCGATCGCACGTATAAATTCTCGCGATTTGACATACGATCTCCGGTTTCAAATAATTCTGTGCTACGTGATTCAGATTTCAGTTTACGGATTGGCGATAAAAGGTATTCACAATTTTTTCCCCTAACGTAACTGCGGTTATGCGTTAAGGTTCGGTTGTTGTAAATTCGGGAGGGCTATGTTATATTATTTAATTCTGGTTTGGGGGAATTAAATAACGGTATTGTCGAATAAATGGAGAAAGAAAAATTGCACTCAGCCGCAAGAGGCGACTTGTTTTAATTTATACGAGAGAAGCAGTGGCGTCCGCTAAAAAGTTTCCAGATGTTGAAACGGCGCTTCGTCCGAGGGGTTTTTAATGTTTTATAATAATAAATATAAACGGAGGAATAAATGTAAAAGGAATAGGAAACTGCATACAAAACACCGAAAAGTAGGTCTGTGTGGAAAAAACTGAATTCGTTGGCTGGAAACGGATTTTTAGATGCGTTCAGCCTTTGAGATTTTGGGGTGAGATGCGTTTTGAAGTGGTTTCATTTTTAGACTTCGAGAATGAGGGACACATTTTCTTGTACTGGGATTCGAGTTAGTTTGTTAATGTGATGTACTGAGTCTATTTAGGTTAATCGTTTAATAATGCAACTTGATGTTTAATTACATACTCAAGTTTATGAAATAATAATGGTCGGGTTACATTTTATGATTTTCTCGTTGAGTTTATTAAAACGTTCCAAGCATTGCACATTGGACAATAAAAATGTCGTTGCTTTCTTACTCTTGCTTACATTTAAAATTGCATGTATTTTAAAACCATTTGTTAACGTTTTTTCTGCTAAATTTAAAACGTAATAATAATCATTATATGAACAATGATTTGTGCTTTGAGAATGCGAAATATACGTATCAGTGATTTTAAACTTGGAATACAAAATTGCACGTTTCAAGTGTAATAAGATAATAACCGCCGTAAAAGTGCTTGAATTCATTAGTAACATGAAATATCAGTTCCCTAGTCACGAAATGAGGGTTTCTAACGGTCATTATTGATTCCTTCGATACTTGTTTGAATTAGGGAAATTGAGTTAGACAAATTTACATTTCTTAGTTGAACTAAAATTCAGAAATTTCTATATCTAAATTGATGTTCTTTTGGATATTTATGTTCATTTGGAAAACGTCTAATAACATTTACTTCAGATTGAAAAACATACCATACTGAAATTATATTCTCCGTTTGACAGTGAAAAATGGCCGAGTTCACTTTACCCATCTTATCATATTGTCACTTTGAAAACGGCTGCTTTTACACATGAATAACCAAACTATAGTCATATACAAACGTGTTTGCAAACACCTGTCTTTAATATTGTATGAGACGATTTTCTTATGAACGAAATAAGAAGCGTTTTAAAGAAGAAATATGAGTTATGAAAGCAAATCACTTGCAAGATATCTTTTTGTACACTGAGAAAAATAAGTGGTAATGGAAGCAGTTTAAGTGGTAAAACTTAAATTGCTTAAATGGTGCCCCTAACCACTTAAAGTAGTAAGCCCTTAACGGCTTATTACTTTAAGTGGTAAGCCTTAAAGTAGTAAGTCCTTAACATAGTTAGTTTACAGCATTCTCCTGAAAATACAAATATTTTGAAATATTAAACATATGTCAAAAGACTAAAATCGGTAAAGCAGAAACTGACAGTCTCTGTTCTCCTCTAAACTGGTAAGATTTTGTAACGCACTTTTAGACATATTTTGTTTGTGACAGCTGGATTTACGGTTTTTAACATTTACTTACAGAATCTCATTATCTGAGTATAAATTATATATATTTTTTTCTTGGAAAAAGTAATCTTGTTGCTCTAAAATGATTTTCACTGTGTGACTACAAGATGTGACTTTGCGAAAGAAAATCTGCGTGCGCATGCCCGGTCTGCTCCTCATAACCTCTAAAACATTTTCACCTCTGAAACATTTCACACATATTTCCGAATAAGCAAGATTTTCTTGCTGTAATGGCAACTTTGTATGCCTAAAAAGAAAGATTTGATTGTCCTTCTTACACAGAAGGATTCTTGCTGTAACATAACATTTTTAAGAGTGTCCTAAGTAACTCATACCCCTAACCATTTCAAATGATAACTTTCCTTAGTTGTATCTTCCTACTTAAATGGTAACTCAGATTTACTCCAAGTGCTACGACCAAACCTATCGATAACGAATTGTGAAAAACTACACAAAATTCAACCCGATTTTGTACTGCAAAGAAAATGTCACCATTTCTGGTGTAAATCTTCCTCTCCTCTCCTTCCTACCCACTTCATATAAAATCTCAAACCAAAAACCGCTCATTCCACCTCCTAACAAATTTCCTCCTCCACTCCCCCCTCAGCCTCCCGCCCAAAAACAAGAATACTCCACTAAATTCACCCCTTTTTAGTGTCGTAAAGAAATCGTCACCATTACTGGCGACACTCCCCATCCCTTCTCCTTTTATCCCCTTCACCGAAAATCTCTCAAACCAAAAACCGCTCCCTTCCCCTCCTCCCAAATGCTCCCCACTCTTCTCCCTCCCAACCTCCTCCTCCTCCCGCCAAAAAATGAGAATACTCTGAAATTCAACCCTTTTTTGTACCGTAAATAAAACGTCACCATTCCTGATGAGATTCCTTCTCCCCTCCTATTGTTTATATTGATTGTTTGTACTGATTATTTATAACATACATTTTTACCGTCAAGCGTTACCTGGCCTAATAAAGATTATTCATTCATTCCTTCACCCAAAATCTCTCAAACCGCTCCCAAAAACCGCTCCCACCCCCTCCTCCCAAATCCCCCCACCCTTCCCCTCCCAGTCTCCCCCTTGGCCTCCCTCCCAAAAACGGACTCGCCCTCACCCCGGCTCCTCCGAGTGCGTGCGGGCGTGGCCGTAGCCGCGACTATTCATCAAGCGGGCAATTATTTTTATCGACGCGACTGTCTTCGGAACGAAGGCGTGACCCGACCCCTTTGGCTCGGCCCGCCTGACACCTGACGTATTTCGGTATAATTACCGGGGCCGTTTCATAAGCGCAACCCGAGCCGGCCGTGGCACCGCGCGCCCAATCGTTATGACAACGATTGATACGTGACGAATGATTAGTCGCGATCGGCTGCCCAAGTCAGGTCGCTGACTGCGACGCGGTGGTAATTGATCAAAGCGGCTGCGGGATGCAGGTATTTGCAGCGCGCGGGGCTTGGCATGGCACGACGCTCAGCCGGGATTGCGGCACGTGTGTCCCAAGTATGACTCATGGGTATGCGCGTGCTATATTCAGACTGCACCTCGGCCGGTCAGCGACTTAATGTTAAACATTTATCAAAGGCAATCCGGCCGGTTCATTAGACACACGCGATCCGCTGGTACGCGCGCCCAAGACCTATCAAGTACCGCGCAGCAACGACTCGTGCGACAGGTGACAGCGCTGATATCGATCGCGAATCCGGCATTTATCCGCGTCGCGAACTTGTACACGAATTCGCGCATGTTAAGTGCCCGGCGTTGCCAATGATTTATCCCGTCGCTTTAATATTCAATTATGCGAATTTTAATGCCACTAACTGGCACACGTGCTCCCTGATTTATGCGTCGGACGGACCGGCTTGTCTTTTCGCGGTGTCATTGTTAAGGGATTGATTGCACTGGAGGGGCTGGTTGAGGGGAGGGTGGTTTTGGGAGGTAGAAAGGTGGTGCGTTGGGTAAAAAATGGGTGAAGGTAATTTCGAAAATTAGGGTGGATTCAACAGGATACACTGGAAAAAGAGACTTATTTTAAGAGGTTTAGAAAGAGCGTCTAGAAAGTTTAGAAAGAGTATCCAGAAATAGCGTAAATGTATCTTGGTTTAAGATACATTTACGCGCAAAGAATTGGCGAAGAAGATAGATTAAATCTCTTAACCTCTGACATTTTTCAATTATTCTGGCCCCGGAATTATATATTCATTTTATTTTAATATTCAGTTAAGGTCGCGGCCCCGATCATACCATTAATTCTAGAAATAGAATCATTCCCTGTAAAAAAGAAAATAATAGAAAGAAATAGCAGTCAATAGAAGTTAAAACAAACTAATCAACTTTCTTAAAAAGAGGAATAGAACGAGTAACATTTCTATTGATTTCTGTTCCTTTGAATGTCTAGGCAATGCATTTCCTCGTGGAAATTGAATCCTGAGTCATGTAATGTCTTTTCTATTATCTTTAATTTCTTACCTCAAACATACATTATGGAATACACATACAGACGTAGAATATATTACGATCTAGATTCATTCTATTTCATTCTATTTAATTATTAAAACTAAAAATTAATTTTTTTAAACCTGATGTGTTTATTTTGAATTATATTGTCTCAGTGTTTTTATAATTTATTTTTTTCAAGGATTATACATCAATGATTAAACGTTTATTCGTTAATTTATAATGTTCATTAATAGTTAATTACTATTATATGTATGTATTTTTACTGCTGACTTTTTAAGTTTATAAATTTTGACTAAAGCATTATGTACACCGTTGGCTGAGTGTATAAACAGCTGACCTGACATCTACAAGTTTCTGAGTTCAAGTCTCGGCGTTGACTTTATTTTATTTATTTTGCACGCAAGCAATAGACAGACAGTGAAAGTAATAGGAACCTCATTTGTTTCAACGTCTTTCCATTTCTCTCGGACTAATAGAAAAGTTAATAGAAAAGCACTGAAACGCATATTCCTATTTTTTTTTCTTTTTTGCAGTTATGGTAATTATTTGGATTTTTCTCAGGAACCATTGACAGAACCATTCTTGTTGGGAATGGTTGAAACTGTCTGCCAATAGTTAAAACGCTACACGGAAAAAAAAGATCTGACAATTTTACCAAACTTTTCGGTAAACTGAGGATATAAGAACAGAAATCGGCAAAATTACCAAACTCTTTGGAACAAAGGTTTATACTTTTTGTTATTGTTTGACGAATATTCGGAAATCAGTTTAAAACAATTTGGTAAAAAATCTGAACGCTGTCATTATATCCTCGGTTTGCCGAAAAGTTGGGTAAAATTTCAGATATTTTTTTTCCGCGTAGCAAAGCGAGACTAAACATTTTCATATATTGTTTAAAGAGAAGGAGATGTTGTCAAATACCTCCAACTTAAAATAACCAACATAAAATAACGGAATTTCTCTATTTGTAAACCCATTTGGCCTGCACAATGTAATATACATTAATAATCAATTCATCAATGAATTTCTAAATGAAATGCTCGCATATTATTCGCAATTTCCATAGCGCCGATAAACTTTCGGACGATTTTTTCGCCGATCGATCGGCTCGGGTATGCGATCGGCCCGTACTTACGCTGACATTCCCGGACAACCGTGAGTAAATACAGGAAATGCAATGGAAAATGAAATTCCCGGCCCAGTGCGATACCCATTCATATTTCAGATATCAAACGCGGGAACCGACCATGTAATTTGAGCCGGGGGAACAAATAATCACGGAACGTTTCGTCGAATAATCAAATAACCGTCGCGCCGTCTTCGAGTCAATCACTTTTTGCCAGTTCGTTCCTTCCTTGATTTTTTTTTTGTCAACTCCGAGAGCCCCGCAGTAATTCGACGCAGCGAACACGCGCGTCCAATAAAGTCGAAATTGCAAAGCCAAACAGGCCGACCCGGCGGCATTGATGTTTAATGCAAAATTCAAATTATCCGGCGCGCTGAGCATTGCAGCTCGTGCCGTGACCCTCTCCCTTCAAAACGGTAACATATGACGCAATCTTGGCAGAAATTGTCAAGGATTCCGTAACATCTTTAATGTATGAGCGCGCACCAAAGAGCGAAATGGGCGCATCGGGATAAGGAAGGGAATTCGCGGGGGAGGGGCAGGGGCGAGGTAACGCAGCAGCAAGTAAGGTGGAGACGGCGCCGAAAGTTACCGAGGAAATGGCATAATGGCGAACCACAATTATTGTCAGTGTCTAAAGTCGGAGTTATACATTTCCGCGGCGAGCAATTGCGACGTGCAAATCGCTTTACAAGGTGTCGCGCCTAAAAACAGGCGAACAAATGACACGTTTCGCTCGTCGACTTGGCGAAAAGGGGGCGCAAAATGGCGTGAGGTTTGGGCGCTGACAAAAGGGGATTTGAGTATTTCGACTTTCATTCTCTTCGAATTTGTAGGAAGTATCAATGATAAAATTTAAAGTTTCCTCTCTTCAAATAAAACAATGTTTTGAAACCAAGATACACAATTTTCCATGTACGGTAAAATCGCATTACATTTGTTCATCAACCTGTCCCTAACCCAGCTTGTTGTTGCGCCATATTCTTTTAATTTCTCTCATTCCCCTTGCTCTCCCAACAAAAGCTGGCCGGCCAAGCTAACTGACCATTTGCGCGCCACAGCGGGAACACCCTCATGCAATTTCTTTTCCCTTCCTATTTTCTTCTCGCGCTCCCTCTATTCGTCCAGAAGCTAATTCGCAATTCGAGCGAAACGCGTTATCGCGCAATTTGCATGTCGTTATTTCTGCGCCGTCCGCGGCCAACTTCGCGTGGTACTTGGGCCCCCGAGCGTTCGGTCAAATTAATTTACATCGCGCACTTTGAAACATTCAACAAGTTTGACGATGAAAGATGTAATAACTCGGGCCCGGCGTTTGGCTCGTTTGCGCGATAAAAATTGGTTAAGCGGGTCCTTAACGAGGACGACTCGGCGCGCATTATTGTCCGCGCGCGACAGCCAAGTTTTCCCGCGGAGACGGCGCAATAAAACAAGTCGGGCGCGCGCAACTTTTTGCGCCGGCTACGAGTGGATACTAATTTATGCGCATGCATTTGCGCGGCTCCCCGGAGTCAGTCGGGCGTTTTTTTCATTTTGCGAAAGGGAACCGCGGGGAGAGGGTTCGCGCAAAAAATGGCCCCGCCACGACTATAATCAACAAATGACAGGTCGCGCGCGACAAATTGCGTTACGCGCCGCGACAAATGTCGGCGGGAATTTTCAGAGCGAGGCGAGGATACGTTTAGCAGAAATTATTCGAGGCTGGGTCGGGCGAGCGACTCGCCAATGGTTAATTGATGACGAGGTCGGGACGCGAATAAGCCGGCGCGGAAATTGAGATGAAAGGGGGAATTTATTTTAATACTTGGGGGAAATTTCATTTGAAAGAGTTAAGAAGTTGTGAAAGAAAAATTGGCAAAAACGGGTCGACGAAAGTAGAGCGGGGATTTGCCAAGTTTATTCGAAACGCCGTCAAAGAGGGACCGGGAGGCAGTATCGGGTGAGAGGTGTGAGGGATGATTAATTCAGATGTTTGGTTAGAAAAATTAAGAATTTAGATGTATGATCGTAGAGGTTTTTTAGCTTCTTAGTATGTTTTGGTTCTGTGCTGCTATTTTAAGTAATTTGAGGGAAATGGGAACAAACATTAAAGTTTGACTGAGGAAACTGAGGGAAAATTTTGAGAAACAGTTTAATGAAACGCATTTATTCTGAGTCTTTACGAATAAGTCTAAGAAAATACAGATCCACAAAAAATCTAATATCTATTTTACCACTACAATACTGAAATTTGATAGATATTGTCTACGTACCAATTAAAAGTGTTTAAACAATTTTACTAGATGTAACAGTTATTCTAGAAGATCTCTTAGGTTTGTTTCCTACATCATTTGATTTTAATCCCACATATTAAATGTTATATACAAGACACGACAGTAAAGTGAAAGCTCAACGTGATATACACACTGAGAGAAAAGACCGTAGCTAAAACGCGACGTTTTTTCTCTCTGTGCAGTTGACGAAACGTAGTTGGTTGTAAAACCACGATTTTCGCTGTTTACGTAGCATTGTAAACCGCATGAATTGTAAGCCCCACAGGTAAAATATCACGGTGTAAATGTTATCGCATCATCGCGTTTGTTTTTGTTCTACGTGTTATGAATTTCGCTCTAGTTAACCTGTATCACCAGTCTTCCCGTCAATAATTGGTACCCAAAAACAATAACGATTCTCTTAACCAACGCTAATAATCCTTAGCGTTGGTTTAGAGGATTATTTTCTTGTTATAAAATAACAAGAAAATAATCCTCAGAAGGTGGACATATTTACCCACTGGAAATTCCAAAAGGAAATACTTCTCATAGAAACGTATTACTCTACATAGAAACTATTTTAGTAAAAAAACATACACGTCGCACGAAATCGTAAATTGAGAAAACAGAGGTATCAAATTTGCCGCTATAAACGTGTCGTCCATAAATTCATCTTATTTATCACTCTGCACTCGCATCGATCGATTATCGACTTTATTTGCATATTCCTTTTGCGAGACCCGCCGTGAAACAAAATGATGCACAATAAATCGTCAGCCTGCTATGAACTGACCTTGAGTGGACTGCGCCAATAGATAATTCTTAGAGTTATCTATTTGTGGGAATAAAACAGTAAATTAAAAATTATAATTTTATAAAAATCATAAATTTACATATTTTGTGGTGAATGAGGTAACACCATATCTATTTGGTGCTAAGATTCCTAGTAGAAAAATTACAGTCTCAATCGTGCCGGCGAGTAAGAATATTGCCATACTGATGCTAAATATTTGCCATCCCATTGCCATCTTGTTGCCTAACTTTTAGTTTGTAAATAGTTTGGCAACGATATTCTAGTAACAGATGTCTTCTTGGCATCTAGTATTGACACATTGAAATATCTTTGGTTTTTTTTCTTACATCATACAGATGCCATACAACGTCATACTGTTGCCATAATTTTCCCCACTTTCCGAAACGCTCATTCTTGTTATAGGTTAGGTCAGGTGTAAAGTAAGCTCCACAGTTGGATGCCATTTTTGGTCCTTTTGCGCGCAACCGTTGAGATGAGTGATGCATCGGAAAACGCATTGGAGTCGCGAGTCTTTTGGCACGATCCGCGCAGACGGCGAGATTTATGACGCACACCTGGCTGTGCCAGGTCGCAACCTGCGAACAAGCGGCTGCGCGGCCCGATAAGCCGCGCTTCTAGGCCGAAACCGACGCTGGACAAACACGTCTTAATTGACGCGCCAATTACGATGCTCGAATCTACGCCGGCGCTACGCTTGGAAGCGTTTTAAATATGCACGCAGCCGTGCGATCTATTTGTTCGTAAATTATTGCGCGATCGTAAATAAATCACACGTCATAAAGGGCGATGGCGCGCGACGGCAGTGCCCCCGAACGGCAAGAGAAACAGATAGATAAAGTATCTATATATCGTGGTTTTGAGAAACTTGGATGGCGAATTAGATTTTCTTTCAGATCGTATCATTTTTGGAGACATGGAGCAGGGGATAATTAACAATTTTGAGCCGGAAAACAGGCTGACTAAAAGCAATGGAATTTGTACTAATGTTTATTTGATTTGGATTAACTGTTTGCATGATATTAGTTAAATAAATTAACTTAATGATGAACATCTAACAAAGGGTGTGGATTAACGTGATGTGCGTTTGACTAAATTAGTCAAACTCAGAGAATACCGAATCAACATAATTCGTATGCTCTTAGATACATTTCTATGCCGAACAATTCCATTGAAGTCTCTTCGGGGGTTCATTTCATTATAAACTATTTCAGGGTGTGATTACGTGAATACAAACTTTTTAACGTATTATCATAAATTGTTTATGGGAAATGGAAACAGGTGATATGCAGAAACCATTTCAGAAATGGTCCGATGCGCATGCGCAATTAGTGAAACTGGATACTGTCTTCTCTAAACCAGATAGTAGATTTAACGATAAAGGCTGTTAAGTCATTTACTGATTCCTTTAGGTCGTACAATCTTGGTCGTAGATTTAACACGATATTTTTCTTAGTTGAGTGAATTATGAAAATAGCCAATTAATTAGCTCGGCAGGACGATGTGCAAAAATGAGTCTAGCTTGGCAAATGTGCGTCGCGATTTGCCGAGGGCGCGCAGGTAATTTGTCGCGTGGCGCTGACTTATTAAACATTCGCGTGACATTATTTAGAGGGAACCAGGATTCTGGCCTATTTAGCTTAACTGACGATAAGTTTGATTAAAGCTTGATTAAAGCTGGGAGCTGAAGGGCGAGGTGTGCTTTATGGTGGACTTGCTTGGAATATGTAGAGCGTTTTTAGGAGGGGAGGTCATGAGTCTAGGATAAGAGGAAGTTTCGCGAATTTTGAGTAGGCGAACGAAAGTGTGAAAATGCGAGGAATGGTTTTGTAATTTTAGGGGAAAATGAGTGGATACTTTTAAAATTATTTTACAAAATTGGATATCTCATCAAGTATGAGTTCGTGATAATTGGAACATATGTTATGCGAGAAGTGCGAGTTGATTTAGTGGCTTGTTCTGGAACAGATTTAAGATGTTGTCAAGAATTTTAAATTGCATATACTCTGGCAACTCTGCCACTCTGTCAATATCCCACTCGGTTGGCATCTAAAATTCAATTACATGGATTTATGAACACCCAGAAAAATAATTTAGTTGGCTCAAATAAATATAATTATTTGCAAAAATTTAGATGCGCTAAATGAAAATTTATTTGCAACTAATAAATCCTTATTTGTTGAATATTCAATATTTTCTAATATGGTATCCCTTCTTCAGTTAACTGTCTGATTTCTGAACAACTGGAGATTGAAGTAATCTGCTAGTTTAACCAAATCCCTCGTCTTCCATACAAAGCTGGAATTTGCATCTAAAAAAAGCACTCCTACAATTGTTGCCACCAATTTCCTTCGGCATTTTTAACAAAACTATGATACTAAACTTTGGATGCTTTTATAAACTCTCCCTCAAAAAGCTTCTATATTTCCGCATACATCTTTACATACAATTCTGCAACACCCACCATTAGTTTCCCCCATTTTAAAAATATGCCATGACAAAGCGAACTCATAAACATCCCAAACGATCCCAAATAAACTCCAACATAAAATTCCTTTAAACCGGCCCTAAAAAACCTTAATTGCCGCAAAAACAACACTTCCCGACTCGTTATCCTTCCTCCCGAACTTTCCATTTCTACAAGAGAAATGACAAACCTAAATTCCCAACCGTTTTCCGAACTCGCCTCAACGCCCGGCACCTAGTTAGACTACTAAATTACCAAACAAATTTCACCGGTACCCGCTTGCCGCGCGCATTTAAACGATGACGCGCCCACTTTGAAAAATATCATTCGCAGCGGTTCGGGCTCGCGCGCCTGCACCCTATAAATGACGAGCCATTGAATCCCGTAACAAATGGCGCGGACGGATATTTTTCAGGCCGAACGAAAAATGTAAAAACACGTTACGCAACGCCGACAAACATTGACATTCGTTTGAGCATTGACGCGCCAACACGCGTCCGAAAGCTGTCACTAATTTTCGCCATTTTGCAACGCCGCGCGTCAAACGCAAGCGTACTTACTGAAATATCGTTACGCCGATAGGTGACGTTCGAGGGCAACCTAATGGTGGCAAATTCGAAGGGAAAAGACGGGGGAGGTAAACATTCGTAGCGTCACATTTTGTTCGCCGCCGGCTAAAAGTTCGGCTTTAATTGCACGAATGTCGGAATCACCGCGCGCAAATGCATCGCGATTCGATCACTCGCGCAAATTGCGCGAGGAATTTATCTGCGTTCAATTACCGCGCCGATTATTCAGACGCAATTTTTGCGCGCGGACTCTAAATCAATCTGGCTAGCTGCGAGGCTTTGTCGATAAATTGAATTAAAGTAGAAAGCTCCTCGGCGTAAAGTATTTACGCGCGCGACGCTTCTTCCCGAACGCGACGGGATTTAATTGATGAAATTAACGGCCCGCTGTTTGGCCGGCCAGCTCCCGAATTTTTGCGCTTCGTCCCGCGAGGCAGAAATAATTAATGGCGATGCGCGTTGCTGACACAACCGCGGCCGGGAAAAACGACGAACGGCGACGTCATTACAGAGCGACTTGATCACGTACGTTGGCAAAAATTAGGGGAATTAAATTTGTTAACGGAGTTGGTTAAAATTCGGTAATAGTACAGACGACGAGGATGTTCGGGTTAGATGGGGAGGAGATCGGCGGATTGGACGGAAGACGGCGAATTTGGTTGAATTAGCTAGTAACGTCAAGTGGAATTCGTGGGTGGGGGAAATACGACCATTTTTTTCAGTAAAAAACAGATACCGATGTAGAAATAGCCAGTTGAATTTCGTATATATGAAAAAAAAAACAGTTTGAATGTATTATTTTTATTGTTTTTATTGAAAAAATACTGATCTGATACCTAACCATATTTCGTCATGTTTTTTATGTGTCTGGGAAACTGGCAATACAAATGTTCCAGAAATTTGAACAAATTTAACCGAAATTCATATTTCGGTAAAATAATAGAGGATGGCTACTCTTCTGGAAATCATAAAAACTAGAGTAAAATCGAAGAAATTTACTGGTTAGAGAAACGTTAAGAAATTAATGATCAAGGATAAATGTTGCAATTATTTAAAAAACTAGAAAATATGGAAAAGTAAAGAAAGAAATTGTTGTCTTAACCATATCACCCTTGGCAATATGGTTAAGACAATTATGTATATTTACGAATTCAAACTGCATCATTTTTTGCAGCTTGAAATGAAAAGTACAATTAAATGAAATAAGCGTCTAATTTACCTTTAACGAATTGATCCTATCATAATTTGCATTAAGCTTCAGGATAGTCAAACATAAACAAAATGCCATTTTGGAGGTTAAGTACCGACGTGTGATGTGCGCCAGGCTCAGCTCTCCGCCAAACATACCGTATGTTTGAATGAATAACAATACTTTGGTATAATAAATCGGTATTATTGCTGGATATATAATATATTATTCGCGCAACAATTCTCATGTAAACATATCAGTATTGGTGTCTCAATCGTCTCATTTTTTCAATGTGATAATTTTATATACATCTACAATGATTGATGAAAATCCGTTGATGTCCGTCGTTATAGTGAGTCATGTCAGGACGTCACTGATTGATGTACCGCCACGAATGGTTTACGCGAAGAAAGTACTCAGTAATCACCTATGCCCGTTTTTTCACTTAGATTACACTGTAAAAACAAATGTTTGAAATTCAAACACTTGCGAGTCAAAATTAAAAATTTCCAGGAGTTTTGTGGAGTCGATTTTGAAACTTTTTAATCTGCATTAATTTCAAACACATGTTTAGTTTTGTTACTCTAAAAACAAAACACTTTTGAAACTCTAAAAACTAAACACTTGTTTGAAATTCAAACGCGTCTCTAATTTTTAGTGTTTTAATCGATAATTCGCCAAAAACATAACCTCGCATGTTTATTGTGTCAAAGGACGGAATAAGCGATTTCCGTGAAAAATTTATTCATTTAGAAATTTGTTAATTAATTAAAAAACAGTGACAAATGACGGTTAAGTGTCATATGTGTTTGTTTCGTTATACAAGCAATGACCTGTTAGTGCAATACAAGACGCACCACAAAAACGACCCGCGTTTTACTTAACATTTACACACAGCTTCGCTCGCTGTAATAATTATTTTATATCCTACTTTCCACAGTATCATTGCTATTCATCACCCTCCCTGAACCGTTTCCTCCACCTTTCTGTGATTTTTCCACTCGCTTCACCTGATTACTTCGCGTAACAAACACTGGGAGCCTTAATGCTCTCGCTTCAGGTTAATTTGAGTTTCGTCGGAGTCAGTTACGCGTTATAATTTTGCGTGTACTTCGGTTGCCGAAAATGCGGTCTTTAATCTGATTCGGGCGAGGGTTCGGCTTAATCGCGCCAACTACCGCGCGGATACACACTTTTTGCCATAAACAAATGAATATTTACCCGCGCGGCAAGCGGCTTAAGTTGCCCGGGCAAACACCGGTCAAACTGCGCCGAGGCTGCGTCCAACATTTACCAACAACCCGTGCAAACTTGCCCAACGTTCTCATAATTAACCGAAGGTCGTGGCGTCTACTTTTAGCACGCCGGGGCATTGTTTTCATTCACAAAATTACCCGTTAAGAAATCCGGGCGAAATGCGGCGCGCTTCATTAATGTACGAAGGCGTGTATTTCGAGCGCGGATACGTCACTATTTTTGGCCCTATTAAGGAGATCCGACTCGGTCCACCTTTAATAAGCTTAAAACTTTACGATGAGCGGCTTAGATGACTATTGGAGTAGATGGATGGAAGTTGCGAGAGAGGGCGAAAAAGTGGTCGGCGAATTGTTCGTATTTTGGATTATTATTTATGGATGATGGTCGGTTGTTTAGGAGTTTGGAATTAATTTGTAATGTGGGATGCTTGAGTGAAAAATGCGAATAACTGCGCGTCATTACAACTTTTTTGTGTAATCTTATGAAATTTTGTTTTCGTTGTAAAATTTTTACTTTACAAATAATTACATTAAATTGCACGTTCTGGGTATAAAATGAGTCGTTAGAACGAAGTGTAATTTTACATACTTTGATAAATAGTTTCGTCTTTGCATAATTTTACACATTTTTTGTAAAGTTACACTTGTTTGTAATGTAATGGATTTGTACAAACATTTCTAATTATAATCGATATCTGGTAGAATGTCGGGTGCAATTCCAATCAATATTTTTGCAGTTTGTATTTGTGGGTATATTGTTTGGGTTGTAATAAGTCAGATTTTTAGTAAAGTTGGTTATTTCGGGCGATTCAGTTGTGGTAATTTTATTAGCATTCGCTGATTATGACTGGAATTTTATTTGCGGTGGTATTAGTGATAAAATATAATCGATAACAATTACGTGGTTTAACGTAATGAGACGTAATTAATGGGTATATCCCGGTAGAAAAATCATATGAAAATCTACATATGTGTTTCTCACATGTTAAATCATGTGAGAAACCCATACGACAAAGACATATAATATTATAATATTAAAATAATAAATGCTCCAATACATGTCAAAATATTATTAAAAATACGGGAGAATATATAAAATATATATAAAAAATGAAAAAACACTCTCTATTTTTCGCTTTTGTCAATGTGGAGACAAGAATGATCTGGTAAAGGGGGAACGTGTACGGCTCGTAACTGCGAAGTCGTTGGTTCGAGTCTCCGCGTTGGCGAGAGCGAAAAACTGAAAAAGGTGTTTTTAAACGTTTTCAAGTTTTTTAGTAATATTTTGACATGTATGGAGCATTTATTTATTTAGTATAATAAATTTATATAAGGTTTCCGTGTGGTTCTCATATGTGTTCTGCACGCCAAGTTAGCACATGATTAATCATGTGAGAAACACATATGTTTCTCACATGATTAATAAGATTTTTTTCAACAAGGTAGTGAATGGTTGATTGGCAATCGGCTTTCTGAAAAAAGTTCTTTTATTAAAGTGAACTTTTTGCGGATGATTGCATTCAATTTGCTACTAAACGCGTACGTGTAACAAGACATACTTGTTCTGATGCAGATGTTTTTTTCTATTTTCAGGTATGGATAAATATTCATTGGCCTCTCTTAATCTAATATTGTTCAGAACTGGCTATTTCTGAATATTGACGGTACGGTAAGTTTGGAGATTTTCAAATAAAAACTGATGAACTTTTTAAAAATAATGTACATATTTTCATATAATTGCTATGCATTTAATTTTGCATATTCAGTAATTAAAAAATACGGCAGAGGATAGCTGCAGTGCAGTTGGACCACCGAATAGTGTCTGACTCTCTTCTGGTGGTCTTAAGTACAACAAAGGATCGAAGATGGCCATTATTCGGCGATCTAAATGTATATGTAAATTTCACGCAAACCTACGTGGTTTTTAAATTCAAAGGATTGACTGCCCTAAGGAGATACGCCACCCTAGACATTTCAAAAAATTGTTTTTTTTTTTTAATAATTGTAATGTACTTTGAAGTGTTAAGAATAAGGGACAATTGGTCCTTTATCGAAAAAATGAGTATTTTCAAAGTTATAAGCAAAAAAGCAAAATGTTGCGTTGCGTTACGGAAGATGGACATTGGCTCAGCTCTCGGTCAGACATCTGGGGTTGCTGCGACAATTACGAAAAACCAATACATTTTGTTCTCGGTTGATATTTGTGGCGGTTACATTATGCGCAGTGGAGCCCTACACGCGAAGCAATGCTAGGAAGACGCAGTGCTGCCATCTACCGTATGGTATTCCCAAAGACGAAAAAATACTGTTGGTACTCCTAACAATGAATACTATAAAGCAACATAAGTACATTTAGTATACAATGTTTTCTAGTAACAAAGAAAAATTAACCAAGTTGGTTCATTTCGTCGAAGAACTCAGACTGAATTGCTGTGAATAAACCACATAGATATAGTGTTCTGGAAATGAATTATTTTACACTTTGTCTTGCAATTTTACGTGTTTTCGCTATTCTGAACTCATTTGGAATGTTCCACTAAGCAGCGCAGAGGGATTTGAAACAAAAATTAACACAAACTTCTGATCACCAGGAGGACTGCTCAAATTTTCAGTCATTTCTCTGCCCTTCGGCATTGGTGAAGAACCTTCTCAATGTAATTACGAATGTTTTAGATGGTAAACACCTAAAACACTCGTAGTTTTACGACAGTTGAGTACGTCTCGCCAACACTGTCCCATAATTCCGATCAAAACCTATCGAATCTGTTCGCATTGCACAATAGGTCGGAATGTTAATTGGTTGTTAACTGAAGCGGCGTGCCATTATGAGTGTCAGAAAAACGGGCGCACGATTCGTAAACGCACTGCTGCGCAAATATATCGATACGGTTTTTGGCACGACTAATGCATCGCGCGGCGCTCTTGGCGGTGGTCTCGGAGTCTCCCACCTGTAGCGCGATGTCAGCTCTTGGGTTTCGGTTGCGGTGACTGAATTGAAGCTGCGCTGCAACTAGAGTCGCTACTTATTCGTTGTGTCATAGTCAAGTACCTCGGCTGGCTGCCACGAAGTAGTCGGGGCTGAATATAGTACGCCAAGTGCGTGTGAAATTGCTCCGCCTTCTGCCCATTCGCCTATCGTGACGACAGAAAACGCGCGGCTTTTCTTACGCGTCAAAATAAAAGCATCCGCGATTCATACATTTTGCCTTTGCGCCCATTCTAGTAGCTACTATTTTAATAATTTGCGGACAATTCGCTGATACGCAAGACGTTGCGAAATGACCAATTTTCACGATCTAGTAATTTTCCAAGTTACACTTGTGTTGAGGAGGTTTTTATGAAGCTGAAACTGGCAGACTATTCCTCAGCAGACTTAAAAAAGCAGCGGTTCTCAATTTCAAAATCAATACTAAATATCTTTTTTGAGTTTGGGCGAACACTAAAAGAGTTTGCTCAGGCAAACTCTGAAAAATTAGTTTTGAGTTGGGTTAAGAACAATTACTTTCTGAGTAGTCTGCCAGTTTCAGCTTTATGAGGTTTTTATCAGAAAGCACTACTGTGATATGAAAAATCACGATAGTGGTTTTAAGAATCATTTTCTGAAATTAAATTTTTGTCAAATTTATACGTCCTTTTCGTATACTAAATAATATTGTCGGTTGGAAATTTCCAATCAGTTCCAACTTCTTTCGTGTATTCTAAGATAAATTATGAAGTTAAACAAATTACTGTCCTTTAAGTCTTCCAATATTCGATATTATTTTGATTTTCATAAATTTTAACCTGTAGGAACATATCTCCTTCGTACTTAAACGTATCTAACGTCGTGATGAAACAGAATCTCGAACATTAATTTTAACCTGAGAGTAGTGCTCCAGGGTCCAATGAACTTTGACAATAAAGATGCTATCCCGGCGCACGTCAAAGACATTTGTATTACACTGTGTACGAAAGCGCACACTCCGATATCACACGATTACGAGCATTTCATCGGATCTAAGCCTAATAAATTATCCAGCTGCGAAATGTGCAGCATCGCGCGACTTGCTTCTTCAATTCGCCTAATTGTTTAATTAATCCGATCCGGATTAAACGCGACAGCACGCAGAAATAACAGAACTAAAGAACGCGGACTGTTTGCTAAAATCGCGCCGGCTGCCCTTAAATAAATGCACTGAGAGAAAAAATAGTACTACTCAGTCAATTTAACTGAGTATATAGTTGATTTGCGCGCAACTGACTAATTCAGTCAAAACAACTGAGTTCTTCAGTAATTTAAACTGAATATGGTAGTTAATTTATCCAAGCTCTAAAATGACAAAATTGTATCGAAGTTAATGGTTTTGATTGATCAAAAACTTAACATGTCAAAAATACACTGTTCGGAATTAGATATTGAAGAAGTGTTGAAGTTCAATTTCCCATTAGAATCGAAGTACAGATAGTCCCACCCTAGGGATATTCACACTGGAAGAAAGTTTTTTTAAGGGATAAAGTATACCTCTTTTTAGATTTCATTTATCATAAAGCAAATTGCATAACCAGAAAT
>JABFPB010001057.1:0-28367 GCA_022817645.1 Ceratoteleas bidentatus | reverse complement strand
CCGGGAGAATGTTTAGGTAAAAATCGAGAACCTATAGAAAACCACGACGCGATGCATGAAGAAGTCCTAGAACACCAAAAAACGCCCCTGATCAAATCCTTTCCCAAATTGATTTGCATCAAAATAAATAAGGTCTCCATTTTGTTTTCGTTCTACGATGACTCACAGGACAAAAAAATGTATCGCCGATTTCCACGCGCCGGAAAAGGACATTTTTGCGACCTGCTACAGCGGTTACAGGGACGGTGCAATCCTCATCACAAAAAATTAATAATAACATTGAATAATTGTACAACAAAACCACGTAAAAAGATTTCCCATTCCTTTGTGTTTTCTTACCGAAAAAAATCCCGAATTTTAGTTTTTTTAGCACAATGAAGGTGGTCTACCCCCTTAAACATTATTTCGGGGAGATATTTTTCATAAATATAGTAATTATCCTGAAAATTTTTATTAAAAGTACATTTCAATATAATTTCTAACTGTATAGTAGTTAGAAATTACATTATCGACTAAATAAAATATTTGCCAAAAGCTATGCTTTTAAATTACTACTTCATAGATTCTAAGTTAATGCAATTATAAAAATTAAATGTATCAAATAAATGTAAAAAATTAAATGTAAAAAATATAATGTATTTATAAAAATTGACACTTTCTTCCTTTGCCATAGTAAAAACATAACTTTTGATAAATATTAAAAAGTTTTTCTATAAAATACTGTAAATTAATCATCTGATCACTTTCATTTTAGTGCGAGTCAGGAGTGGTAGCGGTTAAACTTCAGTTGGAGTATTTCCGAAATGATTACGAAGCTGAAAGATTGAGGAAGGAAGGAGCTATAGCAGAACGAGATGCCCTAAAAGAGACCCTTACAAAACTGCAAATAGGGGGTCCATCTTCGAGTCAAACAAACGTAAGACGAGAACTGCATATTGTCCATTACTACTTTACTCGACTTACTGACTCCAATAATCGAAAAACAGTGACATTTTGTTTCAGACACAGACATATTGTAGCATTTGTCAACGCTACACAGCTCCGGGAGAGAATCACGGATGGAACTTTTGTAACATGGAATTCGATTAGAGAAAATCTGATCAGCTTCAGGCTTACAGGATTTTCAATTTATTTATACATTAGAATGTACGAGATCGAGTTAATGAACCCATTACTGTTTTGTTTATTTAAAATATCATCGACGTTGTAAAATAATTAACGTTAAAAGCCTGTAAGAAATAGAAAGTAGAAATTGAAAGTATGAAAAAGGAGTTCATGGATTGCATACTCCAATTTATTCTTATTCCTTTTCTTTACTTGCAATAATTTGAAAGAAATAGTAAGAATAGAATCCTATTTATCTATTTTGCACAAAAAATAAAAGGAATCTAAAATGAATTGGACCATAAAATAGTTAATTTCTTTCTATTATACTTGAAAAAAGTCAACTGAAAGCAATAGGAAGTTATTGGAATAGAGTACATTTCTATTTTTTATTTTTTACAGAGAAACGATCATAGATTTATCGAAGGAAGTTTGAATATATACGTAGTTTTCCAACATATGGTGGAAAAATGAATTATGTATTATGAATTGCACATTCTCTGCCTACGTTGGGAAATATTGTGTAAGTCTAACGAAAATTGTAAGTGTAATGAACTTTTTCTTTGGTTTGACACCAAATTGTCATATTGGGCGCATGTTGTTGCTCAGAGCAAAGCATCGGAATCACTGGGGATGCACACAAAGAGATTAAACTTACTATGAACAAATCGCTATTTATCTCATCCAAACTTTCTTGTAATCACCGTTCACGTTTCTCAAACTGTAATGGCAAATCTTTCATTTCCTCTCCAGATTTGAAATTTCCGTTTCTCGATTTGCCATTACGGTATGAAAAGTTACTTAGTGCAATAAGTTACTTCACAAGATGTCACAAATCTGTATTTTTGTAGATTTTGCGTTTCCAAAGTCGCGCGTTTGGACTTGAATCAGACAGATCCGTATGCAACCACTAGATTGCTTATGTAAATTGTATTGTTTTTTTCTTAAATATACATGGATTTATGGAATATCTTGCGTCACTGAATTATTAATTACCTAACTATTCATCTGTATTTTTAATATATTCCCAATATATTGCTAATATATTCCTAAAATGTGTGGAGATCAAGGTAATTGAATAAAAAACGCTCCTACAAAGAAAATAATCTTTATTGATGAAACACAAACAAGCGTAGTAAATGACGAAAAAGATGCGAACCACGCTTTCTTCAGACTCGAGTCTGCTTCACAACGATCGGCTTAAATAAGTTCCAAAAATATCCTGTGACATAAGTGTACACTTAATAAAATTACAAAACGCAGTGACGATGTATGAAACGACAAAAGAAAGACGACATTAATTTTCGAAATTAGTTTTCATCCATCCTCTCGAGACGGTCGATGACTCTTTTGTATTCCTCTTCGAGGGCGCGATATTCCACGTCGAGTGTCTGCATGCGTTGTTCTGGGCTCGGCAAAACCATGTTCTTGTTCGTGCAGTTCTGCCCATGTTTGCCCATTGGTGCCATCATAGCCATCTCAATCTTCTTAATGTTTTTCTGTTCACGCTTGAACGGCACGTTCAGACGCTTTTTCACATCCAGCCTGTACTGGCGATATTCGGCGTCGTTCGAAACATCAGTGGCTGCTAATCGCAGGATCTCATAAACTCGACGAGCCTGTTTCTGTATGATTAGAAAAAAAGGTATGTATAAAATTTAAAAAATTAGGCTAAATTTCAAAAAAAAATTGATACTAGAAATGATATTTAAAACACAGTTGTTTCAATCTGATTACTGATTAATCGATAGGAAAGAGTCATTATTTTATTGACTAATAGTTGCAGTTGACAAATGTATTCAAAATGTGCAATATTGTACCGCATTGTATAATCTTGTTAGCAGATTACACATTTTGCAGTGTATTGTCCAATATTAGTTGTGATTAATTTCTTAATTCTTTTCTATTCATTTCTATTCAATATTTTTTGTAATTTGTTGTCTATAGATATATTAATGATTTTGAGATGAAAACCTTATTAATCTTCAGTTTATCTCTAGCTTCCTGTGCCATAAGTTTGTTAAAACCATTTGCCAAATTCTCCTTCGCAAAACTGGGCAACAGCCGAAGATTGCTAGCATCCACAAAGTCTCTTATACGTTGGAAGGCTTGAGAAGGGTCTTCGACTGAAAGAGATAATGCAATTACTGATTAAATGAAAAATTGTTTGTACTGAAAAAGTTTATAAACTTTCGTTTACTTATTAAACGAAACTTATTTTTTAGTTGTATGAAAAATGTACCAGTGAGATCTGTGACACTGTTATCCTTAATAAAGTAATTGTAAATCGCCTTCAGAAGACGAGCCCCAAGACCAATTGCTTGGAATGGGGGGAGAACTAAAAATTGAGCTATCCTTGGTCTCGTGTGTCGGGGGTAAGCATAATAGAGGTAAACTGTGACATATCCAACAGTATCGTAACATGTAACACCTTCTTCATTCTGATATCGTTCGTATCTGAAAATGTTTCGAGGACATTATTTGCATTAGCCGGTTGATCAATTTTTCTCTGTAGAAGGTAATAAAGGGAAGTTCGTACAAGTTAAAGAACAACCAATTTTCATCGTCAACATCAACATAATTTGCCGCATCTATGTACCAAATGGCAAACGTTCGAAGTCTTTGATGATACTCGAGGTAAGATTTGTTCTTCACGTCACCTTTGTAAACTTCGAAAAACCTTTCAACATCAACATCTGGAATGAAGGAATAAATGAATTTAATTACTTTCTGGTTAATTTATTTGAAGGGTGGGTATTATGTTAAGATTTAAGTGATATGTACCATCAACAGAAAAGGTAGACACTAAATCACCCTGTGGCTTAAACTTTTCATCCTCCGCCAGGGAATTGATGAAAGTATCCAAATTAACGGTATGGTTTGGAGAAATCCAAGGGATTATTTTCTGGAAAACATCATCTGGCTCCATTCCTTCACTGAGAGATGGTGGGATTTTCTCAGTGTAAGTCATTCCCAAGTAAGTTTTCAGAGATCCAGCTGAATAGTAAAGTTGGACTTTTAGGTCTTGGTAACCAAATATGTTTTCTCTGGAAAAATATAAATTGCATTAGAATGGAATGGAATAGAAAATATGTCTCTTTTATTCTCATATTGAAATTTTCACAATATTTATTAAAAAGTATCCGATTTGTTAAAAAGATACTAATAATCAATATAAAAATGTCTGATGAAAAACTATTTTGGTCACTCATGCAAATTTTTGTCTGTCTGATGAAATTTTTTCTGAAATCTGCTTATTATGTTAGACTCAATGTTTTTATTGGAATGCAATATATATAATAATGTGTATGAAATTTGCTCATTTTGAACATTGTAATTTTGGGTAAATAAATCTTTAAAAATAAGGTAAACTTTTATTAGAAATATATAAAGTCATGATAGTTTCTTTTAATGGATGAATTATATCATTGCTTTAAAAAAACATATAGTTAGAGTAGTTTACTTAATAAGATACATTTTCAAGTTAATGATTCAAATTTGGATGCAATCCATTTTTTAACGAGTAATTGTTTAAACATATATTATCAATAAAAAGATTAACTTACTTTTCACCAAATACTTGATGAGACATGTCGGGTTTGAAGGTAGTTTCGTCATCTTCCAAATCTTTGACATTGCGCACCAATTTAAATTCCAGTGCTTCATTTGCATCTGCTATGTAAGGCTTTATACGTGGATTAGAAAAGTGATCCATTTTTCCTATAAAAAATTAAATAAGAAAAATATACACAATTATATCATTAAATTTAATCCAACAAAAATGTAAACATATACCATCTGTTTAATTCTGAAAAATGCAATACATATACATTTGCAATATAAATCTCATTTGACAATGTCCAAATAAACAAAAAAATTTCCAGACTGAAACTAAAACAAAATTAAATTGTTAACACCAAACCGTGAAATTTCTAACCCAATTCTGACCTTCTGAAAAATATTTGCCGACGGAATATTTAGGTTAGATTTGATTTCCGGTGTTACGATTAATCTTAATCTGCGTTAAACTAACATCAACAAAATATTACGGCTCACAAAAGTTCATCTTGCGAAAGATTCAAAAGTCGGCAAAAAGCGCGTGGCCGTTTTGTAAACAAACCGTTATTTCGTCGCAAAGTTCGGTAATCGGATACTTTGTGCACTGACTGTTGCGATATATTTCCGCGAACGAACCTTATTTCAGATAAAGTGCATTATCAACAATCGACGTGCAACAGTCGCGAAAATGCAGTTGCGAAAAATTCTCGTTCAACTTAAGCAAAGGTTATATATATTGTGTATTCGCTACACTTCCAATTTAAACTTTGCGAATAAAAAAATGAAAATTTCGTGCACCCGACGGGAAACTCGGTTCCTACCTTGGTTAATTGCGAAGTTCCAGTGTCAAGGCAACGAGTTAATTTAACAATCGGGTCGTCTGACTTTATTTATGTTTGTAATTCGCATGACACCGACGTGTTGCGATCCGAGGAAACAAGTGTGCAACAAAAGTCCTTGGCGCCAAAATATCGTGGACAATTTGTCATGGAATTGGTGGTATCAAGAGTGGCCGAATCTCGACACTTTCGCACTACGCAGCAGTGCGTTCGGAATTTCGCCGTCGTTTTTGTCTTCATTTATGTCGTGCGAGAAAAGTGAGAGGAAAGATTTGTCAATTGTTGCAAGGATGAAGTTGATGTCGCAAACGTATTTTTGTTATTGAATAAGTTTTGCGAAATACTTTAGGGTTTGAAGTTGGATTCCTTTAGACGGAAATATCCGAGTTTTATACATTTTGTAATAACAAAGAAATCTACAGAATTGTTCATGCATTGGAAATAATAAAAAAAAATTATCATTAAGGGAACATGCGTTGGCAATCCAAATGGCTAACATTAATGGATTATTAGCTAAAAAGTTGTTAATTTTTTTTTAATTCAGACGTATTTATTGTGATTTCGCAACATTGTGAAAAATAGACTGTTTGCAGGTGTTTTATGCAGTATATTCATAATTTTTCTATTTAAAAAAATAGTTACATAAAATCTGTACGATTTGTTCATATTTTTCTGGGTATGTAAAATAAAAAGTCCGATCGCATGAAAATGGATTGAAAAAATTCAAAATATGCATTACAATTTTTTCAAACTTTTCTTGCAATTTTTATTATTTTTGGGTTGCGTAGCTTTAATCTTTTGGATTGCGTTCCTTTAATCTGATAAAAGATTTGTGAAATTAAACTCAGACATTTTATATTGACAAAAGTTACCTTGGAATCGGGTTCAGATCAATAAAAGCATATAGACTCCACATTTGTATCAAATAACATATATTGTGATAATATTCTCAGTTTTTAACGTACAACGTGTACAACTTAAATTACAAACTTGTTTAAATGATAATATTAACTTTAAGTAATCACATTACAACCAGGGTTTTACATGTTTTTAAATAAATGAAATCACAATAGGAGAATACTGAAGGCGCTTCATTTCTTGGAAATGGCCTCATTGATTTCGTCAATATGCTCTTGCAATTTTTTCCACTGCGACATCGAGAGACACATACCTGTAAATAAGTCAATACAATTAGTTGTGATTAAACAAAGATTATATTGTTTGTATACTTTTATTACTTTAAACTTGCATACACTTTTTATTTCATAACTTTCAAAAAATGCTTGTAAAACAATGACCAGCTATATTGTATTCAAATGACGATTACAGTGCCATCTTGATCCTCAGTTTCGGACCATCCTCTTGAATTATTATTTAATTAATTATTTTTAGGCACCAAATGGACACAAATAAAGTACTCTATTTACAAATAAAGCCTAAAACAAAATGGTGGAATTGATTCTGTATACCTTTTTTGCCAAACTTCATCTCCGCAGTATCTTTGTCCATATACTTTTCACGAAGATCGACATACAGTTTCCCCTTAAACTCTTTCACCACCGCATACCGCTTCTCGCCCAAATCCCACTCATTTTCTTCATTTTTCGGCTTGGTTTCCTTTTTGGCTTTCTTTGGTTCCGGCTTCTCCTTACTCTCCTTCTTCCTTTTGTTGTCCTTCACCTCTGTCTGAAAACAGTAAACATACACATAAACTCAATTCTTTCCAGTTTCCCAATCTCATATTTCACATTAAACAACGTAAACTGCAAACATACATCACTCTCGCTGCTGGAATCGCTAGAAAGATACTCCTTTGACTTCGGCATTTTTAATCTGCTGTTTTATCTGCACAACAAAGCAGCGCAATTAGCTAACGATTGCACAGATTTTTTCGTCGTCGAACTGCTTTTTTCGTTATTTTGTGTTTTAGATTTATTTTCCCGGTTCTTTCCTTTACCTACGAAAGCACAACTCGGCTCCAAATGTAATCCCCAATTTAACCTTCAAAAAGTAAACTACACAGTTTTGCGCAGTTTGCGATTGCAAAATAAGTCTAAAAGTGGACTCTGAGTTATATCGCGGCCAATTTATGGATGTTAACCTACAAACGAAGAATAATCTCGAGCGTTTACTTACGTGTTTCGTTCAAACGAGTGCAATACGGAATATCGTTCGAGACACCGAACCGCTAACGACTGTGCCTTTTCTCAACCGAAAAATCGGAGCTTCGCGTCAGGCAGGTGCTGCCACCTACAACGCCGCAGACATTCTGGCGGGACGGTGTTACCGGGAAATCGACCGAGTTGTGTTTATTCAGGCTGCTGAGAGGTGGCACTGAAGGCGACTTTTCGTCTAAATGCAAACATTTTGCAGAATCCATAATAAATGTGAAAATAAACATAATTAAACAAACCCCGATTATAATTAATCTCCCTTCAATATCCCCCGAAAATCATTCATTTCCCCAAAAGACGAATGATTGTTTACATTTCGCGGGTTCATTGTTTACTTCCGCCTTGCAAACTTTGATCTGTCAATTTGAAGCTAACTTCAACTTGATGCGGTTTTTAAAAAGAAAAGCATTTTAGGTTGCGTTTTACCGAATAGCGATATTTTCTTTATGACAAGTAGATTTTTACCAACAAAAGAGTTTGTTTTTAGTTATAAATTGAATTTTGTAATTTATCATGTGATTTAGTTCGAATTGGTGTTTTGTGTACGATTAATTGCAAGAAATGAACACGGATTGTTGCAGACGAAAGGTAGGTGCAACTTCGTTAATGAGATGCTTGGATGTATTTGATTTTTAGAAGCTTGTTATGTTTTTTACGCGCAACCCTAACGAAAGTAGCGTAGGAATGTGAAACGGGCGGATTTATAGTGTTCGCCTTGAACCCTCCGCTGCGTTCGAACGTTTCAGCCGAACTGAAGGGAAAGTACGCCGACGTCTCGGCGTTTGGCGCCAAAACATCCTCCTTCGCGCCTTCTCTCTGTCTTTAGCATGAGAGGTCAGTTGCGTTGGCAACAAGAGCGATTCGCTGAACGAAACAAATTTATTTGTCCTGGACTTTTTTTGGAATTAAAAGAAGCGCGTGTAAACTAGTTTCTGATTAATTCGGAAAAACTACAATAGAAGCGGAGTAGGAACAGATGGGTGAAAATCTGGCAAGACAAACAAGAAAAATGACGGCGCTAAGACAGTGATGGATCGGAAGAAGTATTGATTTTGTCACGATTTTGGCGGATCGAAGTTTAGTAGATTTTCGGATGGTTAACGTTAGTAATGTTAAGTTTTCTTGAAACGAAAATTTGATTGGTTTCGTAAATTAATGGTGTTTATGAAGCAGTAATGGTTCAAGTTTTCAGTGAAAATGCTGATTCACAGTCTTTCAAGGAAAGAATTGAATGTTTCAAAACAAATGTCGTAGGAACAGTGGGAATTAACGTTTCCATTTATAACAGATTAACTGTACAGTTAGTTTGAATACTCGGGGTTAATTTATGTCTGCATTTTCATGGGTATTTAGAATTCAAAGATATGAAGAGAGATTTTAACATTACTTATCGAAAAGTGACAACTATAATATATATTCTTATTAGACAATTTCATTAATTATAATACATTCAATTAGTATTAAACACAATTAAAAAAAATTTAATTTTAATTATTTGGTAATAATACGTAATGTGCCATATTATTATTTTTTAAACATCGGTTTCAAATGGACAAATTTTTCTATGATTAATTTTTTGTATTTTATTTAATACAAAAAATTCTATTAAATCAGTGCATAATTACTAAATAGTCTTGAAAACCTGTTTATGTCTCTTGCTAGCACCCTACATGACTGTTATATTTTAAATTGGATATGTTTTTTGGACTACTACTAAACCTATTATTTAAACATAATGAAATAAAATTAGCAATTTATCGCATAAACATTACGCATTTATGTTTCATTTATATTTCATTTATATTTCAATAAAAAAATATAAATAACAAAATGTTACAGTTGATGTATTCTTCTAACAAAGGCAAGTTACTATCGGATAAATTAAATGATCAGTAACTATTTGTCTAGATAACTTCCTTATGGCTTTATTATTAAAATAATAAATTAAAATGAATGTAGGTATAATTTATTCAAAGTTCGACGGAGAAACTGGTAATGGCATGGTGATAACCGGTTTCCCTAATGGTCCTTATAATCTAGACAATAAGGTCTAGAAATTTTTATAACATTGTTCAACCAATATTTAACCACAATTTTTCTGTAAATTAAATTCAGTATAATTGAACTCTTTAACAATGTAGACCTTTCTCATTATAATTTGATCTATTTTTATTCTGCCACAAATTTCTTCTAATAATTTTGCAAAATTTTATTTATATCAAATTGCATTCAAATAATTTTATTTTCAATGTATGTAAATATTTTATTAAATATACAATTATTTTTAAATAAACAATTGACCAACGATTTCCCTACATTTTTATAAAACATCATGATCGATCAGAATACGAAACTGGAAATTATAACATATATAAAAAAACTAAGTACATCTACTTACATGAAATTACATATCGATCGACTGGGGTATACTTTTCGTACTCCAGTTTTCATACCAACTTTCTTCCTACTTCCTTTTTCCCCTACTCAATTATCCCCAAGTCTATGCATATCATACAGTTAAATTAAATTTATTTGAAATATTTGTACACATTATTTCTGGAAAATACGATCTAACAGGTAATTAGAATAGAACTAATACAAGTTTTATGCAGAAAAACTGTTTCCATCAATTTTTTCCTAATATTGTAAAATAACTATTTGTTCAATAAACACGAGTTTCTTTCATTTGGATTTATTTATAATATAAAATATTATTAATATAGGCCCAAAAAAGGACATGTACAAGACAAAAAAAGTACAATTTTAAATGAATTTGTACATTTTTTATTTAAATGTACAAATTTACATGAATTTGAAAGTTAGACTATGATTAGAAACCAATTTCAATGTAAACATATTTTTATTCACATTTTTCCTATGTTTCATGCGACTCATGAAACATTTGTCAATTCTGAACTTAGTACTGAATCAACTGTTAAAATGAAAAACATGCAAAATGATACATATATTTTGTAACATTCATTTGAATCCAAATAAAAAATGTGCTCAAGAAAATATCTTACGTTATCTTAAAGAGTAGTTTAATGTAACTATTTAAGGTCGTGTCGAAAGCGTGATTACCGACATTACAGAATTTTCAAAATACGTCTAAATAAGAATACGGACACTGATTTAACGAGATTTGTTCACTTTTTTTACACACTTTGACCGCAAAATAAACTTCAATCGTATTTAATTATAGAAGAATAGTTATTTCTAGTTTTCGAAGTGAAAAAATTCGTAGATTTCACTATTTTTCCAAACGGCTTGTTACAAAATGTTACTTTATGGCTAAAAACATTCTCCCATAAACACAGAATAAACAGAAAACGAGACGCTTTCCATTCATCTACTTTTAATTGGTTGTGCTTAATCGCCGCCTTTTATCACCAAATCCTGCGAGTCTTAATACCTTGGTTTTTTATAACAACGAATATTAATATTTATTTACGGTTTTTATATTCATCACGCCTACAACAAATCTGCTGTTTGAATAATGAAGAAGAAAGAATTGACGGATTTTCCAAACGAATTCTGTAATTAAATGATTCTTCAAGTCTCTTTGATTTATCATTTACACGTTTATTTGTACATCTTTTAATTATAAAAACCACTGATTCTTTAATAATAGAGCACTAAATTCCATAATCAAAGAATTCTGACAATTCGTACGCGCTTTTCAATATATGGACAAAAATACACCAAGACGGGAAATATTTTCTATGAAATGTAATCTCGCATTACCAAGAAATTAATGGGTTATAGTTAAAAACATGTAAAACTAAATTTGTAAGAAGTAAATATACAAAAAAATCTCTATACTTGAAAAACTTCCTAAAATCACCCCTAATAGCTCAGAATATTTTCTACATATATGGAAAAAATATGCAGTAAATATTTAATGGCATCTTTACACATTTTGTACACATTTTTAAACATTTATAAAAATATACACAACATTTTACCCCAGAAAATATAGTACATATTTTTAATTATTTACTAAAAACATTTAAATATTTATTAAATATGTTTTACATTGGACATTCAAATATTCTAAAAATTCCAAAATATTTAAAAATATAAATAACATATTTACTAAATGTGCGCTATTAGCTAACAAACGCGATGGTTCTTAGAGCAGGTATCCTCGTTACTTTTGAAATAGGTACATCACTTCCTTAATCCGCGCAGCCCTCGTCTTCCGGACCACCTTGTCAGCTTGCGCGCACACCTCCCCAACTGTCGTGGCTCGTGCCACCCGCAGCCGCAACGCCCCCACAGGCGTCCGCGAAAAACGGCAATTAATCTTTGCGGCGGTCGATCGGCGAGATTTCGTTACGTATGTCTCGTTGATCTACAACAGAGGGATGCCAACGAACCTTCCTCCTTCCCTTGTTTCGCCCCTTCGGCGCGCACTCGCCCCAGCGATCGTTCGCGCCCTTCGCCCTTATTTTGCGTCAGCGTGTCATCTTGACGGCGAATAACAGTCATATTTAAAGGGACGCCTCAAAGGAGATTTAAAGTTTAAAGGCCTCGGGCCGGCTGCCTCCGATTCCAGATCGCGAAACGTACGGCGCGCTTGTGGGAATCCGCATTGTCGGACTGTAAACGGCCCTCGATTTCCAAGACAATACTCGCGACCCGAAAAAAGGCGCTCATTATTTCCAACGAGAAAAGGATTTCGCGTAACCGTATGTAATTGTTCCCGCGCGGTCGTGACTTTTTTTACTTGACAATTATATGGTCCAGATAGGAGATGTTGTTTCTATATGTATATATTTTTAATTTTGAGAAAATTGAAGCAAATCCGTGTATGACTATATATGTGTCTTATGAACTTTTTTATCATAAATTTAAAATGTATCAATTTTTACCAAATTTAGTTTGGGATTTTATATTGCATAAAAGAAAAACCGGTTTGAATTCGACATTTTCGTTGACTAATAGAAAAACTTGTTTATTTCTGTATTTAATACTGTCATTATTATTTTTCTCATTATTAATAATTATTAATTATTTAAATAATTATTTAAAAAAATTATTATTTCTTAATGATTTTAATCGAACATATTAAGTTTCGTAATAGAAGTTCGAGATGAAAAATGTAATTAAAAAAATTGTTTCTGTAACGAACTGACAATCAGTGCCGAGGGATGAACGAAGTCACATGGTAACACAACCCGGAGCCAGGTGAGGTTGTTCCCGCCGAATTTCCTTGCCAGGGGGAGGCTACCCGTGACCTTTTCCCCGGAACCCAGTGTCTCCGGTCGCGCCGCCACTTCACGACAGACGCACTGTACTGCGCCGCATGAAAGAAAGCATAAAAGAATTGATTCAAATGCAAAATTTAAATAATCTAGACAAAAAGTACGAGAAGGTTTCAGCTGCTGCGCAGCCCATTATCGCTCGCCGAGGAACGATTTTCGATTAAAAAACGAGGATTTGGCGAATCGCAAAAAGTGCAGTTTGTTTAATGCATGCGGAAGTTGGCACTGCTGTGTTGGGAGTGTGAGAAATAGTAGGGAAGGGGTTTGGGATGATTGGAAGATTAACCAAGAAAGTTGTAATGAAGTGAAGAATTAGTATTCGTTAATATGATGGTTTTTGAGTGTTAACTTTATGGGGAAATGTGAATGTATATTATCGTTTCATTCAGACATAATCCGTAACTATTTCCTGAAAGCAGTGTACATAAACAAAATTTGGTTTTATGTATACAAATTAATTTTTATAACATAATAACAATTTTTTTAAATTATTCTCGTGTCGAAATGTTACAAGATGAAGCAAAGAAAAAACGACAAACAAAGTTATTTAGTTTTACCTTTAAAAAATGTTCAGCTTATTTTATTCCGGTTTCTAAGACCGGGCTTTAGTTACTGTCAGAAGTAAAGCGTTATTTTACTTCTTCGATTTTTAGAAATTAAATTTAAACCAGGTGTTGGTTTAGACACTAATTTTATGGTAATAAACGAATTAAGCTGGCATTTTTATTGAATACACCAACAAACAGACTGGCATCAGTCTGCTTGCAGCTTGGCCCTTGTCTCATTTACAAAGAAATACAACTTCGAATCCAACAGTCTGTTTACAGTCTGGCAACAACTTGCTCACAAACTAGGCAACATACGTCTCGCAAGTAGGCAACATACGTTTCACAATACTGTGACTCCAATTTATTAATGTCTGAATGTATTGTTACCAGAAGTTGGTCTACAGTCTGGCAACAGATTGGCAAGAGAACAAACAGAGTCTAACCACAGTCTGACTAGGATCAAAGTTCAAATAGTCTCATCTCAGTTTTTCTACATTCTAACAACAATCTGTATAGAGGCAGCATACACGTATTAAACTGAATCCAGTCTGACAATATCCGAATATTATCAGCAAAAATGATCTCAAAAATAGCTTAGCAAGAATTTACCAATGGTTTGGAAATAGCTGCTTAGAAACAGTCTGACCTTAGTCTGGCAACAGTCTGCCTACAATCCACCTACACAAGAAACTATCTAGCAACTGCTAAGCGTCAGTCTAACCACAGTCTGGCATTCTCCCACCAAATACTCTACCCAACCTAAAAATCCCCTTCCCACTTCTCGTATCAATCCTATGGTTTGGAATTTGCCTCGCAACAGCTACGAAATAGTCTAGCAACAGTCTACCTACAGTCCATCTCCACAAGAAACTATCTAGCAATTATCGACAGTATCAACAGATCTTCCCACCTAACACTTATCCAATTTAAAATCCTCTTCCCACTTCCCCCATTAATTCAGAAGTCCGACAACTGTTTCCGAACAGCTTAAAAACCATAGTCTGGCAACAGACTATGGTCAGCAATCTGACCATAGTCTGGCAACAGAATCTCCTACCAGACACGTATCCAACCTAAAATCCTCTCCCATTTCACCGACTAATCCAATGGTTTAGAAACTGCCTCGCAACAGTTTACACTCTTAAAAATATCCGATTGTATCAAGTTGAATATTGTCACAAGTAGACATTCGTTTAATATTTCACCAAGAGGAATCAGGTTTTATGAAGAGGATTCAGACTGAGTTAACCACCAATCTTCTTGTGACAAGAGAAATAGTTTTGAGATAAATAGATTTTGTCAAAAGGATGGTATTCTTCAGCTAAGAATACACTTTCTAACAGTAGGAACAATCTCACCAGTCTGGCAACAATCTGCCTAAAATCCACCTCCACAAGAAACAGTCTAGCAACAGTCTCTCCATAGTCTATCCACAGTCTGGCAACAGATCCCCCACCAAGTACTTACCCGACCTAACCCCCGGCCCCCTTCCTCACCAATGAAGCACCCCCTCTATCCCGAACAAAAACCTCCCACCCCCTGATAACCTAACCGTTATCGCACCCCGTCCCTGAAAGCGGCAATGTGCGCCCGGGCCGGCTTCCGACACCCCGAAGATACCCTCGCAACGTCTTCCACCGGGCCCCTAACGAACGTTCTTATTCCCGTTCCTCGACGCGACAATGCGAATTTGTTGGTTTTGCGAATTTCGTTGGACCGGGGGCACGAGGAACGAACAGCTGATTGATTTCGTAACGGTCTCCCATGTTTCAGGGGGTAGGTCAGTGCCCCGGGAGGCACCCCTATCATGTCTACATCTACCATAGACGGCGGCCCGAATGAGTGCATACAGACGGGCTGTGCCTGTACGGCTCGGTCGGCCCAAACGAAGTCTGCCACCTAGCGCGAGAGGGGCAGGTGAACACCTGGTATAAACCCGGGCACGAGCTACGATATACGCGCCGTGTATGCACTTACGCATCTGGAATTCTAAACGGTCCAACATCGCCGGCATTGTGTATTATGTAATGCGTACGAAATGTTCCCGATTGTTAATCGGGGAATGATGGTGCGACGTCTTAACCGAGCGCTTTCAGCTTTGGAGGAAAGTACGGTTGGGAGAGGCAGGCGTGACTTGCCTTGTGTCTTTTCGGGCCGTGTTTCGGAAGCAGAGCCGCATGGGTCGGGCCTTTTTTAATTGTTGGAATTTGGCGAAGGGGTGTTGGCACTGTGTGCAGAAAACGTTGGAAGTTGGTGATAAGGTTGGAGAAAAGGAAATGGGAGCAGAGATGTGCAGGTAGTGGTAGAGACAGTTTGGAGGTTTTAGGATGTTTGTTATAAACAATGGAGAAGGTGGAGTAGAGTGGGGGAAGTTTATTTTCAGTTTTTTCTCCGTACATGTTTTGGGGTGAGGTGTGGGAAGGAATATAGGGGATGTGGGACGTATGTAAAGAGGGTGTGGTGGGTAGAGACCATGTGTGGAAATGGTGTAATTAATTTATGGCCTATAATTGGGAGAAACGTTAAATTTCTGGATAATCTAAATGTTAATTGGATTAATCCAAAATTAAGATTTCAATTGGCGCCCAACGTGGGGCACCGATTGAAATGTTTTTTGTTTTCATTTTTGTAAATGCACATTATGTGAATACAATGTGATTTGTGTTAAGTTGTTTATTTATAGGGTAGAGTAGGGTAAAAAAGTTATTTCAATATTTTTCCAAAATTAAGTGTAGCTTTTTCTTCAATCAAATGGAGCATTAGACAACATTGATGCAAATATTGGACATTTTTAGAACATTTTTTTCTGATAGGGATGTAATTCTAAATATACTACCAAACAACTAGGCGAGGTACAGGGCATACAATACATTATATACTGAACTCCAGTCAATTTACACATTAATCAAATTCAACACTTCAACGGTAACATAATGCGTACGTTTATAATCGACCTTATAAAACCCCGTCAAAGATGACACGTCTGATTCGGTACGAGTATCAAAAGTTGGAGATAGTCGTTTTTTTGTGAATTCGACATTATGTATGGCGGTAACTCGACGAAGTAAACGGTCTTAAAGGGTAAACAGACCTCGGCGGAACGGGTGAACTGGACTTTTTATTTGGTGAATACTGTCCGATGTAAGGCGCTTTGTGCATGATCCCACAGAAAGTAAAAATAAAACGCTTCAATTGAACACTGTCTACCTGGCGCGAAAAAAATTCTCACGCTCTCCCGACCGAAAAATTGAAGTTACTTTTTGGAAACTTCTCACCAGCAAAAATTTTGGATAAAGCCTTTCCTCATTAAATAATTTGCTTATATTTTCAGAGGAACTGAAAAATGGGTACATTCTTTTCCCAATCATCTCAAAATTAGGAAATCATCGAGAATTTCGCATATTTTTATTCTAACTGCTAAAAAGAACAGAAAAATCATCAGAAAAATAGTTTCCAAGATCTACAATGCATGTATATGAATTTTCGACAAAAACCAAATAATTGGGTCGATCCAAACAAATTGTTCACACTGTTTCCATAATTTACCTTTTTTGTCAAACATTTTCGTCGAATCTAATCCGTCCGATAGTATCAACCCGAAAAAACGTGTTTTCACCGGGAACTCGTCTGGTGTCCGGTTATCGCCTCTATCAAATGTTTCTACTGACTGATTCTAGTAATTGGGTCTCGCTTCGAGACGTGCATCTAGCACTCGGACATGCCGTGGATTCGTTAAAAAACGCTCGGTCAGAGTCATTCAGGCATCACGATGCATGTGCATACTGTTAACAGGTGGAAATAACAGTAACACTAAGTTAACGAAAGCAACGTCTGGGACCACACGCTAAACCTTTTCGGCCGGATCGATGACACTTTGACGTGGGTGGATCTTGTCGGCTTTACGCCTGTGTTTGACGTAACACTTTTATCGGACATCTGCGCGCGATGTTACACTTTTTATTAGGGGAGTGTCACGGTGACGTTACGCTTTTTCGTGAAACTGTTTGGAAATGGCTTCAAACAAGACGCATTGCAGTTTTGCCGAATTGCGTTTTGCATTGATTAACGTGGGGGATTCGATCGCAGCTGGAAGATACTTTAATAAAGGCGCTTTTTATTTTATGGGATCATGTAAAAAGCGCCCTCTCAAGGACGACGCCGATCGAATAAGGAGTTCAACGGTTTCGCACGCGGAGAGATTAGGTTTCTTAACTGAATTGGATTACGGTTTTTCGCAAATAGAAACGTGTCTGCGAGTAGTTGTATGGGTAGTTCCCGACAAATACATTCAGGATTTATTTCATTTTACAATAATAATTATTAATATTATTCTTACTATTATTATTATTATTATTATTATTATTATTATTATTATTATTATTATTATTATTAATATTGTTTATAATTTTTATTGTTTTTGAAAATGAGAACACTGACTACATTAATTTTCAAAAATGTAAACATTTTGAAAATGAAAATAAATATCAATTTAATATGTTTAAGACAAAAAGTTAAACAAATAAGGTTATACAAATATTGTTATAACGTTTTTAAGAAGTGGTAAGTTCTTATTTGTGGAAGACAGGGAGTTAAAAGGTCGGCTACTTTAAGTTTTAATGTTTATGTTCATTCTTTATAAACTTTGTTGTAAACTGTTTTGTTTATGCAATACGAAAAAAGGTGCAAGATTTATCACATAAAGTAACGAAAACCTACTGGATGAAGTCTGATAACTTTTTCTACGTAACGGATTTTATCGATTTTCGTAAGCTGAGGGTACGACGCCCTGATAAACCCGAGCAGACTTTCGGGGCCTATTCAGTACAAGCAGACAATTAGGGATTTGCATTTAATTGAAATAATTAATATTTGACGAAAAATTGAAATTCGAAGTTTTCAGTTACATTCGTAACAATAAAATATCCAATAATTTTGCCGATGTTGATACTATTGAAAGTCTATAAGAATGTTCTTACATTCTTTCAGCTGTACATACGTCAAAGTAGCTAATATAAATTTCGATAAATAATCCGTTTTTTCGATCCCTAAAAAACACCTGAAAACCGTATCTCGTAAAACTTTTCCATTCAATTTTTTTCTAAAATTATCCTAAATGTACATAATAGAATATATAAATATGAATTTCCACCCTCCACTTGCATTTGTCAAATTACATTTTCTATCCAAAATTGTCAAGTAACCTCATTCATGCAAACCACACAGTCCTAACACCAAAAGATTAACAAAACCAACGAAACCACACTATCCTAACACCCCCACACAAACGTCTCAAAATTTTCCTACAATACATCCTCAAACACGTAAATCGCCGTTAACACCTCAACTGAAAACAAATTCGATGTCGCGCGTCGAAAATAAATCAGCCGCGTTGAACAAATGGCATCTGCGCTTCATTACAAATCACTCTCGGCGGAGCTAATATTTTTAACTGTTTGGTTTACACGTAGAATAAATAATGAAGGTCGTTATGAGGATAAGGAAAAGCGCGTGCCCGTCTAATCTTTGAATAAGAAACTGACGCGGGAAAGAAAAGGGGGAGCCTTCCGAGGGAAGACACGGAACGCGTCCGGCGTGTCACATTCTATAAGCAAGTAAGCAAGTTGGCCCCGTTACTTGAATATCCGTTGCTTGAAAAATTCGTTAGGCTCGCGGGCGCGTGCCGGCTGCGACCTTTCGCCCCTCGTGCGCTCGTGCTAATATTAGGGAAACCTGCAATGTCTGTGACGACAACGACGTCTCAACCCCCAGCGTTACTGCGCCGCAGCGTTACGGCCCAGGCGAATCGGCTAATTGTTCGCCGGGCCATCCGTTGCCGGCAAAAAATTACTGTGATTAACTCGACGCGTTTGCAGTTCATTTGTATTTGCAGTCCCTGAAACGCGGACATTGGCGAGTGACGGGAAAATGAGTTGAGGTAGCATGGAGGTGAGAGTCGGTAGTCAGAACTCAGATCAGATGAAATTATGACATTTGTTTATGTAAATAATATAAATGAGTGGAAAGTTACTTTAAGTTAAAGTCTGTGGTTTTGAAGAAAAATGAGTTAAGTCACTTTTTTGTGATTTTGAGATATGCGTTAAAAGTTTCAAAAGTAAACTTTTGCATTTGTATATCAATCTTCTTTATGTCTATTGGATACCATTTCTAGTGCGAAATAAAGGTAATATACTGTTTAAGTTACCAAAATTAAATTTAAGTTTTCCTGTGTATGTTGAATGGGAACTTAACTGGTTATTCCTCAAAATGGGTGCACTTAACTGGTTTTTCCTCTAAAATGACACTTCTCTGGTTATGTTTTGTCAAAATTGAGCAAAATGTATTCAGATAATAACATTTCGATGTTCCCAAATGAAAATGTACATACAAATATATCAATTTCCGCTCATAACCAAATTTATCAAAAAATGTGATTTAACTGGTTTTTCCTCAAAACCGCATAAGTAACTTCGTCCCTTAAGAAAAGTTACTTTAGGAGCCGGTTCGACCACCGGAAATCAGCCAAAAATCTAAATTATTACAAAATGATACATTTTACCACTCGGGAGGAAAATTCGGATTTCGAAACTAGTGACCTTCCGGAACGAGGCCGAGTTCTGGAAGGAACGAGTGAGAAATCGAATTATCCGCCGCGTAGTAATGACAAATTTTTTATTGCATATTTTGATACTTTAAGATGTTTACTTTAATGTGGTGTAGTTATTTTTTAAAATTATTTTTGAATGAATAAATTAATCTTGAAACTTTAAACTAGAATATCTCATAACGTTTTTCTAGGCGAATTCTCAACTTCAAATCGCTATGACTTATTTTCAACCGATTTTGATCCAGGTTGCTGTTCCATACTCGAAGTTTGATGTAGAAAAAATGCTCTGGACAGAATTTTGAAAAATGTTTTCCAGTTAAATCCACTTCATCGGCCAATCATTAAAAAAAATAGGAATTTTAATTTTGAAACGAAAATTTATAAGAGAATTCAAAGAAACTCGTACAAATATAACATTGAAACTCATTGTAAATTTCTAATCGACAAATTTTAGTGTATTTTATGAAATTTCTATATAAATTCTCTATGAATTCCTGAATTGTTACCTATTCAAATATTTTCATGAAAACCATTTAATTAAACATTTCCTATCTATTCCTAAGGTTTTTTTATGAATCGGTAGGAACCTTACTAATGATAAGAAATGTTAAATTCAGTAATTCATAGGGAATTTCTATAGACATTTTATACAATCCACTAAATATTTTTGTCGATTAGAAAATTACAATGAGTTTCAACGTTATATTCGTACCAGTTTCTTTGAATTCTCTTGTAAATTTTCGTTTCAAAATGAAGTATTCTATTTCCAAAATCACAAAGGTTTCATATCTTTTTTTAATGATTGGTCGATGAAATGAATTCTATGAAATGAAATTAACTGGATTGAAGGGAAATAAAATATATGCAAATATATACTGAAACGAGTAGTAACTTAAGTTGCATACGAGCAAAAGTCGTTTCAACTGTAGACATTCTCTGTTGAAAAATGATTTCGACTAATACATTTTGCAGAACTTATAGAAGAATATTTTAGTCTCATAATAATTTTCCAATAGGATTATCTGAAGGGACTGCCAGTTATTTGGAAGGTATTTGGAATAACTCCGATCCGAAGTTTGCCTAAAAAATTCAGATTCAATAACTCTGGTTCAGAGTTGAATAGTCTACGAGTAAATTTGTAGTTGATCTTACTGAATTTAGAGTTGAAGTAACTTTCATATTTAAGGGAAATAACTGAAGATGGTAAAGTTAAGATTAGAAGTTTCGCCGAATTTCTCTGGTGATGGAAGTGATACACTTTATGTCAAATGGAACTACTGGAAAAGATGGTCATTAATGTTTCAGACATTTGTGTCATAGCCATTAGGTACATCTAAAATGAAAGTCATATATTGATGGCATATGTTTATTACGTGGATATGGAATGAGGGCATTTGTATAATCCATGTAGGATTTATAAAAATAGGATATGGTGCTTAAGTGGATTACGTAGTGTTATTTATGAAGCCAAATATATGGATCATACACGTGTTCGGAAAAATCGATCTAGAGTTTGAAATAACGGTTAAAACTACTACTGTTCAGGTGTTTAAATTTTAATAAAAACGTCATTTTTACGAAAAAAAATTCATTTGAAGCTCACTCATTTTTAGTACTTAAGAGTAGTATTTCCTTAAACTAACATAAACAAATCAAGACATTCTATCTGAAATTGTAAATGTCAACAAAATAAAAAAAATTCCTGTGAAGTAAATTCTAGTTCGTATTCGTATCTGAGACAAAGACACTAAAGTGATGTTTGTAGGCATCAGACAGATTCTAAAATAAATACTTTCCACGGGTCAATAATTAGTTTGAAAAGATAAGAACAAAATTAGTTGATGTAATGTAACATCATTCCATACATTGGCCATAACATATGGTTAATTTCAATAGGGCAATATGGTGTTAATATCACCATGAAGTATTCTATTTCTAAAATTTAATTACTGCAGTATCTTCTTCATATCTTCAGTATCTCCTATCTCTTCTTCCCCTATAAAAAATAAAAAATAAAAACCTACTGCTTTTCAGTTACTTCCATTTGGTTTTTTTCTAAAAGATATTAAATTGTGGAAATTGATCATAAAACGTATTTTATAATCCAATTGTCTTTTATTTCTTTATATTTCTTATTCATCATATAATTTTGTCTTCATTTCATAGAAAGCAGGTCAACTACATAAGACAGTAATTTCTTCCAATTACTTAAAATTTCATTAAAACAAATTAATTAAAAGCAATATGAAGTAATTAGAATGCAGTAAGTTTACATATCTTATTATTTACAATCACTTCTTCCCTCTCTTTTTCAGTCCAAAATATTCCCCCAATCAACATTTCCCTCGCAAACATTCACCTGCCCTTCAACATCAACAACCCAACATCCACAAAATCCCAAAATCCTCACTCCACCCTCTCCACCCAATCCCCTTCACCTTACCTTTTTCCCTTTTTTCCCCCATTGATAACGAGATTCGCCTACTGTTACATCCTCCACAACAAATGCGCCAACGTACATTTGCAAGCACCTCCAAATCATGCAATTGACCCTTCAACTGCGCCCAGACTCCGGGTGCAGTGACAATTATTAATTCGCCAACCGCAGATCCAGAGGCCGTAAAAAGCGAGAAAAAAGATGCGGGGAAAGTGATAGCGAGGCGATGTCATATGTTGCTCTGATATGGACGGTTAATGGGGGAGGCCGCCCCAAGTTGCCGATAAAAATCGATAACCCGGCGGGTGCCATATGGCACAATAGCGCCGATCGGCCAATGGCTGATTTCGCCACGTGCGGAATATCCATTACGCGCGCCCGTATGCGCCGTCCCTTTTGTATTGAGATTTTCTGCTCTCGTTGTTGCTATCGCTCGCATGCGTTATCACGTGCCAACTCCCACGGCCCCTATCCACTTCGGCCGCCGGGAAAGGCAGTACGACGATCAATTAGACGATTACGAGTCGAGGGTGAGCGCAGACCGATTGAGGTTAAACATTTATCGATTCGCTGTTTTCGGTTGCAGGATAATGTTTATGCAGCGACATCAATATTTAGCGAGGGCGATTGGGGGAGTCGAAATTTTTTCGGAGCAAGCTGCCACGGCTGGAGATTCGACGAGTCAGCGTCCAGAAGTTCGGTCCATGCGGGATTTCAGGCGGAATTGATGGGGAGGAAATTTCGGTTCGGGGGAATAATTTATGAAGCTGAAATTGAGTTGAAAAATGTTAGAATGTTGGAAGTTTTTATTTCTCGCGACGCGATAGAGTGCGAGAAAAACATTCATCATTTTTAGCCTATCAATGATTGCTAAAATGTTACTACGGATTCGGATAGGTAATTAAATTTCCTTTCTGTTTATTTTTAGATTAAAATTTTTTATCTCGTTCAGAACATTGTTTTTTTTTTCATTTTACATTTTAATTTTGCAACTAATATTAACAAAAATAAGCCATTTTTTAACTATGTTTTGTCTTTCTGAAAATACATTCATTTGTGTATACAATAACGCTTTGATTCATGACAATTCAAATGAATTTCAAGTTGTACAGGTTGGAAATAAAAAGTGCTCAAATTGTTTATAAAACAATTTTGACTTTTTTTGAAAAATTGTTTCTCATCCTTTAAAAGTACATAGTAGATTATCGATTAAGTATAAATTCGATAAAAAACATATAAGATAAAAAATATTTTCAATGTCTGATGTTACGTTTTAGGAATTATTACTCTATAATGAAAAGTATACTTATTTCCATATTTCCTAATAAATGTTCATTGTACGATAAGAATTAAGGGGAATACAATAAATGTATTCCTGATCTGTGAATGAAGGTGAGAAAAATTTTAATCAAAGTTAAGAATCACATTTTTAACCGTATGAAATAAAGTAGATTATTGTAAATAATCTACATTATTTCTAATTGCGAAGACGTAAATAATTGAAACATTAAAGTGAATGGTTTACTGGACATAGCTTTTCTTCTAGTTTGAAATATTATGAAATATTCCATAAAGTATCTTGGAATTCTTTCCTGAGACAATGCTTTGAAACAAATTTAAAATAATCCGCTTTTTATTGTTTAGACATTAATATTTAATAATAGATTATCGTTCACCATGTAATGATTATGTAACATTCGTGTAATTTTATGTTTTGCAATAATTATTCAAGTTTTTTTATCGGTTTAGATTTCTTGTTCGCCGTCTTGATGTGTCGAAAATGATTTGTCAGTGACATATCGGCAAATGCTATTTATGGATATGCAAACGCTATCTGTGGATAACTCATAAATGGGACTCGACAACAACTTTTTTTCGTTCACGTTCAGTTTATATGGATTATTTATCATGTCATTATATAATTTATGTCAAATCAAATCGTGCAACTGAGAAGAGATTTTTATTTACGAATTCAATTAAATTACGGAACGAATTGGATCTTCACAGATATCTGATTAAATTATCGAAATTAGTTACTTATATAAACTAATTTACGAAATTTTGTGACGAATGAAATTATATTATTTTAACAAATGTAATGAAACCCGTATCCTTTTCATGTAATAACTTTAGTGTAATAACGCATTATACCTCAGTTGGATTATCGCATGTTTGGCCGTTATTAAAAACCCCTAAAAACGATTTTTTTCACGTGTTGACATTGTTACGACGTATGTCCCTATTTTCAGTTTCAACGACTTTATGAAGAGATTTGCAAACGTCTTTTCTGCGAGACTCTTTGTGTGTAATGCTGGACCAAAGAAGCACGACTACGCCATACAATTCGTCCAGAAACGAGTTTCGGTAGCTCAGAGCGCGGTAAAAAACGTTTAAAACCGAAATTTTTTTTCTGAATGTGTAGCTGTTAGACATACATAATCTATAGATATTCGTAGACTTGCACAGACGTATGCGTAATATATTTGCCGAACAAAACAAACTACAAAAACAATAGATTATGTTTAACAAAATGTGAGTTACGTACTGATAAATTTCATCTGACAGGAAAGAAATTGGCTATAACTAGAAGAAAAACGTGAAAAATTGTGAATTACAGAAATAAATAGAATAATAAAAATAAAGAATAAACATTGTTCTTTATTTTTTATTAATAAAGAACGAAAAAGAAAGAAATCTGTAGTTATCAAAAGGTTAATAAAAATACAATTTAGATAAAATATTCATCCAAATAAGAGAAACAAATTTACAAAACAATTGGTTTTGTAAATTGCATTAAAAAATTAAAAGTGCATTTAAAAATGTTTATATGAATATATATTATCACGAAAGATTATCACAATTCAATTAAATATAACCTAACATTGAATGAAATAAAATTTTCGTCATTTTTTACTTGCCAGTCCCCTTAAATACAATCCTTTCAATTCAAAGAAACATTTTTTAACACCAATCTATTTTCTATTAAAAGAAAAAAACATTTTTTAAATGTGACTGAAATTCATCCACATTGCTTAAATGTCAGATCCCAACAGAACATTTAGTTTTTGTGCTACAGCCCATGCTCGAAATACGCCGAATCCGCGCATATTGATGAACCGCCCGATGACATTTCACCCCGGCGCGTCCGCCTTTTCTTCGGCGCTTCTGTCGCCGAGATATTCGGCGATAACGAGTGCTTCCTGCTCAATGACGATAATTACGTCAAAACGAGCAGCCGACGTTATTGGCGGCTAATACCCGCGATCGCGCCGGCCATCTCGCAAGTATTCATGAATATGGAGTGAAATGGCGAACGAACGCGGTGCATATGGGTTAGATACAATCGGCCGCTCGGTCACGGTGGGGTAAGTCGCTGTGGCTACGCTTGCCGGTAAGTTGCGGGCAGCAGCACGCGCGCACCTGTAATTCCCAACGTACCGCATATGCCACTTTTCTTACGCCTTTGCGACTTCCTTAACAACTCGTCCTTCTGTCAATTATCGTTTTCATCGTTGCTTTATATAATAAATTGAGCACGTTAGGTGGAAGGACAAACTATACTGGTTGGGGAAAGAGGGGAGGGGGGGGTCGGAGGGTGAGGGGGTGGCAAGATGTCAAGTGGGTTGATTATTTGGAATGGCTTTTGGGAGGTTGTTTGGGGGGAGGGGTGGGAAAAGTGGAGGGGGAAGGAGTGAGAGGGGTGGGTGGTTTGGGATTGGCGATGTATCATGGAATGGTAAGGAAGAGGAAGTAGTTTTCTGAATGGCTTGAGGAAGTTTGTAGGTATGTTGTTGTTTGGTGTAGGCTAGTCAACGACCTTTGGTACTGTTTGGGAGTTTGAATGGATTTTTGTGGATTATTTTTTTACCGAATTTTAGGGACCAGAATGGATTTATCATTTATCTTATGTTATATGATTATGTCATTACCGTATTTCCAATTAATTATATATTCAATAAAATTGTCATATTTATCATTATTACTAGCTGTTTTAATGACATTACTTTTAACACAAATTATACGCCAACCCGGCAACGCTCGCAGCGCCATGAAAAGTGCCCGCCGTGGCAATAATTAGCAATAAGTGACTGGCAAATGTAGTTTTAAATCAACAGTTCGACAATTAAGAGTTATAAACATTTGAAAACTATTATTTGTCCGTTATTCTAGACTTTTCTGATATGAATCAACAATACTTATCATTATTTTGACGAAAACAAATCTTTTGTCAGCGAGTTACTGTGGTCGCAGGAGTGCGCCATTTAAAGATACCGGGTTGGCATATAATATTTTGAAATATTTTTTATACGACTGCCTTGAATTTAGTCAATAAAATGATTTTTTTAAACTCCCATTTTATGATTAAAAATGTCCATAAAGTACCACTGTAATTTACCAGTGAAATTTTATTGATTAAATGAGAAAGTAAATTATTTTATAAAAATGTTCAAACGAGGTAGATATAAAAATAAATATTTTTTATCATTTATAAAGTAAATTATGTTTACTTTAAAATTAATTTTAAAGTGAAACTCTAACAAGTCATACATTATATATAAAACATTCTAAATTGTTATAGTTTCATAATAAATAAGACAAATTGTTTAAAATATTACAACGATGTCTTTGTTAATTTCTTTTCGAACTTATAAGACGAAATCTTATAAGGCAATAATAAAAAAAGATACAAGCATTAAATTTTATTGAAAATTTACGTTTGAAGATACTGAAAATTATTCATGATCAATTTTTTTTAATAAAGAATGTAATTATTCCCCATAAACCAAAACGACACATTCCTCAAATGAGCCCGAAACTTTCTCAGTAAAACCCCTTCTACACCTCGCCTTGGAAAAAATATTGAATAGAAATGAATAGAAAATAATTGAAAATATGAAGCTGAATTTCAAAATGGCAAGATTTAGTTCTAAAAATTAAAACTGCTTTTAACTTGGCTAAAAATGTTTAATTACTTCAGAGCTGATAAGACATTGTTAACAATAATTGTGAAACTTCATGTTTTCAATCAAGATAGAGTAATTTATGCACTTTGAGAAAATTATTAACAGCGAGAATTAGGGTTATGTTATATTTCAATTCTTTTTGAAGAATTCAATAATACATTTGAATTATTTTCAAAGAATTCAATAGCACATTTGAATTCTTTTTCATTATTTCAGATAGTATATAACCTTCATTCTTCTGTCAACCATTTTACTGAAACTATATAAATTATTTCATTTCGAAAAAAATTATGCAATTTTAAATAACTTTATAGCCCTTGAAATGTTCAGTGCCGAATCATGCCAGTTTAGAATTTTTTTCTTAATTCTTTTCTATTCAACATTTTTTGCAGGCTCCCGCCCACCCCCATTGCACCCACAATCAAGGACCATTTCTCACCTCCCAACCCAAGCAAAAAAACGTGTCCACTCATTACGCCCGTCACTAATCCTCAATTATCCCCAGTGTCGCATGTTTCCCGATCATTTGTACACAAATCACCGCTTTTTCCGTTTCCAGAAAAACCGTCCCCTCCGACCTCGGCGCAGCCAACGACGTTTTAATTGAAACTGGCTTCCGAAAAAATAGACGCGTCAATCCTCCAACTCCATCATTTATTTCCGGTTCCTCTCGACGCGCCATTAACGCCGCCGCCCCGAAAGGATAAAATTCTAATAATACCGGCGCTGCTGCGCCACACTGCAACTAAATATACAGCGACACGGGAAACAAGGGCCGTCGGGGTAATTGATGCAAGTCGCGTGTCACAGCCGGCACGAGCCAACAGCGCTTTTATTTTTGTAAACGCTGCACCCGCGGCGGGTTAATCTCG
>JABFPB010001056.1:0-28365 GCA_022817645.1 Ceratoteleas bidentatus | reverse complement strand
TATAATGGAAAACACTTCTAACGTTTTAAAATTGAGACGGAAGTGTTTTAAAATAAGACATTTCTTTTTGCAGTGTACAGTGCATGAATGAAAACTCCTTGTCGAACTCTATTAAAATTTCATCCTTGCCTGTCTACTCGGTCATATACCTCATTTTAAGTGGAGTGTCCCCTTAAGGCGATGTTATGTTTTTGTTTTGCTTTATTTTTGAAACTAATGTCCCAAACTTCGACACAGCGCTACAATCACCACTGGGCAGGCCTACTGTCTTAATTTTAAATTACAACTTTATAATATGAACCGATTTTCTACCACAACACAATCGAAAATCTAAACCTCTCACCCCCTCCCCCCTCCCCCGACGAACTGATTCCGCGTACTCGTGTACTCGGGAAAAACGGGGCAGAGCGCCATGGTCAGCGCGCGAAATGCCGGCGATGAAAAAGATACGCAGCCGCAAGGTCTGCTGTTGTTCCACCTTTCACACTTGACGCACACGGAACCTCAAAGCCGGGGCCAGCCGTGACATTTGCCGCGCTTATATGGAGCGGCGCGCAGCCAATCAGCGCATTTGGCGCGCGAACCGCGCACGTCCCGGTGCGTTTGATGGAAGCGTGCCTCGACTAATTGACGTTGCATCAGTCCCCCCCCCCCTTTCGTCGGACTGTAACGAGCGTTCGCGCGCGGAACGAGCGATGTGATTCGATGAATAAATTTGATTAGACGCGCGCCCTTGCGCAATATGCGTGGAAGCGTTTTCGAGTGGTTCACAACAAAAACAAAATTCAAAAATTAAATTAAATCAAAAATAAAAAACTAATGAAATTTACATACAAATAAAATAAAAAAAACAATTTTCGAAACTATCTATTCAAATTGAAAATTCTAAACTGCAAAATAAAATTTACAATCAAATCAGATAGTAAGGAAAAAAAAGAGAAAAGGCATTTTGAAACGACATTGAAATTCCTTAAATTTTCTATAATAGTTGTATGTAAAGACACATTCCACGTGGGTAGAACGGCTCAATTGCCTATATTCCGGACAATCATCGTCGAAGTAACGAGACCAGGTTTCGATATGCATAATTAATTGACCGACCAAATTGAACAATAGCGATTGCCACAGCGGCTAATTAAATACCCCGACCACGCGCTAATTAAAATAATTCTCACCGATGATACGGCGCCGAGCCGTTCCTCAGGAAAATCACTTGCCAGACGCTTTCTTCATTCATCCATTCATCCGTTTTATCCTCAATTTCGATTTCGAACAAACAAAATTAGCCAGTACTCGCTCGTGTTGTTGCGCACTTTGCATACAAATGCCGGCGACTCTTAAATGCGAAATCCGGAGGCAGGGATACGTTCAAAGAAGCCGACTCGACGATAAACGTCGTCGGAATCGATAAATTTCTTCAATTTTTTAACGTTTCGACACTACAATTCCAGGCCGGGATTTTTTTGTCATTTTTTCATATAAAGATTTTTTAAGTCAGTCGCACTGTGTCGCAAAATATAAAATTTCGTTACTTTTGATATTAAAATAAACCTGATGAAAAAATAAATTTAAAAATAATAATTTTAAAAATAAGTTTTATTTCATACTCTATTTCTCAAACCATAAGCCACATATTATGGATGACGCAAGATATTAAAATGTCTGAACTCCCCCCGATAAAAAAATAACTGGAAATAAAAATTATCTAATGACAAAAAATGACAAAAAATCAATTCCTGCGATTTGTATAATAATTGCGCAAGAATTATGGCAGTCCGAAAAAGGCGTTGCACATGTAAATCGGCACGAAATTGAGATGTAACCGCATTTCTCTATCGGCTCCCAGATACATGAAATTCCAGTTTAATTTCGAGCGGGTTTTGTGGTCCGTAAAAATGCCCGCAAAAAGCCGACGTTACGTTCGCGTTTCTAAAGCGGAAGCAACGCGGAGGTCAGAGAGAGGAGTCCGCGCGATCGTGTAGGAAGTTGGCTCGGAAAACGTGAAAGCGCAATGCAAACGCATAAATATGTATCGACGTCGTTAATAATAATTAACATTCCGCGGCTTATTGATTTATCACTGTCGTTACATTTGGGCCGCGTGACATAAGAGGCAATCAAATGATTCAAGAGCTCGACGGTTGCGCCATCTTTTTCGGCATACTGAAATTGAATGGCGCAATTCATTATGTCCGGCGCGCCGCTTTTTTACACGAAAACACGCCGCTTGTATTGATAGTACGTAATTTGACGTACAACATTTTTTTACAGCGCCATCTATAGTGAGAGTCTATAATTTGACACATTTTTTTATAGTACCCCATCTACTTTGATAGTCCATAATTCGTCACATTTTTCAATGGTATTCCATCTATGATGGTAGGTCATATTTTTTATATATAACGCCATCTGTGTTGATAGTCCGTAATTCGAAATATTTTTTGTATTGCGCTATCTACATTTTTTATACGTTTTTTTACCCAGTTTTATCAGTATTTTTAAATTGTGGAACCTTCATTATGACCATAATCAGCCATGATGTACATTCCCCCGATATATCAGCCAATTAACCTCACTTTTGCAATTTATTGTTTAACAAAACGCCAATTAATTGTCCCGGTAATTGCGACCAATTACGCGATTAATCGAGGGCACTAACATCGTCGGCGATCGATTAGCAAATGTCGCGATGGAATGCGAAATATGTCGAAAATTGCCGGACTCGTGTATTTCCGCGCTGCACCCAGTCAAAACCCGTGTCTGGTCGTCGAAAAAATACGCCTTCATTCGCGCCTGAGTCTAATCGATTTTATCCGTCGATCAGTAAAAAAGTCGACCAAGCCCCGTAAATCACACGTACGGAAACCACACACCCAGTGGCGAACGAGGTGACGGGGTTCAAAAATAACTTACACACGGCCAATCGAGTATGTACACAATTTATTCAAGACAGTCTTCATCAGAATCAAGTAAAAAGAGCGTAGGCATTTTTGCGCGTGACAATGGAAGCACAGCTCGGTCGATTAGCTAGAAATAATGCGAGAGCCGGATCGGAAGTGACGGCAACCGCCATTCGACATTCCAGGGTGTGGCGCCCTGCCTTTCTTTTGTGGTCATCGAAAATCGCGCGACAGGTCGCTGAAAGCAGGATGTCTTCGAAGGTAGTCGAGCGGCAAGGTCGCGCGCATTTTTTCTGCAACCGGTATTCGCCTTGTCGAACGGTGAAGGATTGAGAGGTCTTCCTGGCGCCAGAGAGCTATAGAGTCCATTTTGTTCACCTTTTCGATCGTTAGGGAGGGTCAAAGGTTTAAAAAAACATGGATTTCCAGGAACTTCAAAGGCCCGAGGTAGGGCCTTCGAGGTGAAGACGCGATATCTCGAGGTTGGGTTGATGGATGTTGGTGGGATTTTGGGGAAGTGTTCCGGAGATGTGGTGGGGCGAAGGTTGAAGGTGCATAACTGTGGTCGTTTTGTTTAAATGAAGTGGAGTTGTCTTGATGGGACTTCAAGCCGTTGGGTTAAAGTGTATGGTGTAGATGGATTGTGGGATGTATCAGTTCTTCTAGGTCCAGAGTAAGGTGAGAACCTATATTTTGGGTGGGTAATTGCGTTCTTCTATTGGAAGGATCTGTGAGGACTTATGGGGTAGAAAGTAGAACTCGCTATTCCAACTCCCATCTACTGACTGTCTAATGAATCCTTGTCCTACTACCAAAATCCTCGGTTTCCTCCATGGAAAAAATTCCCCAACAGTTTCGAAACTCTACTGAACAATTCTTTAGGATATTCTACCCCAAAACCCCCGCAGTTCCACCGTGAAAAATGCTCAAACTCTCTCCATCTCCTGCACCAGCAAGACCTTACTCTACAGCATTAAGTGAGGTAGCGTTAAATTCTACAGACGAAAGGGAAGGGAAGAAAACAAAATGACCGACTGGGTCTAGCTCCATCCCTGGTGTCTAACAATCCCAGTCGGTCCAGAGGCGACAGCTAAACTTAAGCGTAGTGCTCTGTAAGAGATCCTCTAAGTACGAAACGGCTGTGTATGTACACTTCCGTGGCAGAACCGTGCCCGGGGCCGAAACTTAAAAGTGGAAAAGTCGATTACCATGCGAGCCGGGTGGCAATTAAGGGGTCCCTGAAAAATGGGCCTTACGTAAAGGCTGTTGCAAGAGCGGCGTTGCCGTAACGGACTTTCGTCTGCGCGTCGTTTGAATGGCGCTAGCAAAAACGCATTACGAAAAGCCGTGGGCACGGTTCGGACGGGATGCGCGCTAGTATTGGACGGTATACGTGGAGAGGCTGTCGGTTCCAAGCGCCGGCTGCGAGTCGTAGCGTTTGATCGGTGAATTCTGGTAGAGTCGCGGTTGGTACTGGGTCGGCTGGATCTGGGCCTGCTGCGGTTGGTACGTCCTATACTGGGGTCGGTACTCCGGCTGCGCTTGTCGATACGCGGCTGCTATGGATTTACTGCAACGAATCCAATGACCTACTGTTAATTCACGATCCGCTATTCCCACGCTCGCTGCGTTCATGCGATTCTCTTGACATTTGATTCGCTTTTCTCAGATAGGTACACTCGGACGTAAACGTGCACGTGACTCTAATAAGGAATGTTCGCATCGAGATGATCTTAAGTCACTCATTTAGATCATTCAGAGGCCTTTTTTACGTCGCGGCCAATCTTAATTGATTGGCGCTCGTTAAAATGTTGGATTGCGGATAGAAAACGGCGGATTATCGCTTGGAACATGTCAGTGGGTCGTCTGTTTCGGTTCCGTGACCTTTTTCGTTGGTCTGTTTCTGTTTTCTGTCGCGTATGTCAAACAATAACATCAAAGTATGTTATTGTTTAGCATCGGTTTTATTTTTATTATTGGTATGTTATTGGTTCGCACCAGTTACGTTTACCCGTTTTGTCACCTGTTATTGTTTTCGTCACACTTTCCCCTGGCACCTCCACCTAGAGCGAACGTTCTTTCGTCACTAGGTGCACAATTGCGTAACGCCTCCCACTATATCGCGGCGAAATCAAGAGAATCAAAGACAATGCGAAATTTGCAAATTCCGCCACTGAACTACCACTGACCTTGGTTGTCTATAGGGTGTCGGTTGGGGTATAGGCAGCTTCTGTGGCACCTGGTAAGCTGCAGGCAATTTCGGCTCCGGGTCGTACCTCTCCCCATTGGTGTACTTTGGGTCGGTATAGTAGACTGAAGGATCCTCACGATACTGTCCATCATCCTCTGGTTCGTTGCTTCCCGCGATGCTGTTCCCGGTCAGAGTTGGAGGAGGGACGTTGATCCCGGACCCCGCTGGTTCAAAACCACGTCTCGAAGCCCCGTACTCGACTTCTCTGAGGCTCCCGGTGTCGTCGTAGAAACCGTACTTACCGTAGACTTCCCCGGTGGGGTACTTGGACTCTATCTTGTACGACCCGTCTGCTGCCTCGAATCCATAGCTGTAGCTCCCGTCCTCATTGTGTCTGATGGAATTGATTTGCGAAATTAATTATGGCTGCAGTAACCAGGTTGGTGGACGGGGAAGAATAATCGAAAGGCGACCCAGTAATGGCTCGGAAAATTGGCCGATGGCCCAATCGGGAGCCATTTTCGTCATTACAAGGTGAAAAATTGGTGGTATTCCTCCAGTTATGTCATTATCGGCCTTTCGAAAGGGGATCCGCTAAACACGGGAAAATAGCCATCGTAATTGGTACTCGCCTGTTGATTTGCTTCAAAATTGGCACCGGTGTGACTGTGGGTTGGTATTGCGCAAGCGCCGTGCCGACGCAAACCAAAACAACTAGCCTCTGCAACTAAAAATTGTCGGGGTTAGTGACGACAATACAAGGAACAATAGTAAATCGCAGGTTTTTCAACAAATTTACGCAGCTGTCTAATGTTAGAAAAATTAAATATTAAAATTTCACTGGTTGGAGGGTGGAGAGGATAGGTTTGGTGGGGAGGATTGGTCATGGCAGTCAATAGGTCGACGAGGGTAACATTAGCATATTTTTAAATAATTAAAAGTTGAAATTTTACTGTTTTGGTACTTTTGGGGATGAGAGGGTGGGTTTGGTGGAGAGGAACGGTCAAATGGCAGTCAAAAGGTCGATGACGGTAAGCGAGATGGAGAGAGTACTCACTGGATGGATCATCGTCGCTGTCGAAGTTGCGTTATAAGATCGCGTTTCGCTGTAACGTCTACTTATATAGGTCCGCCACAGGAGCGGCGGGGCCCGCCCATAGGGTCCGACCACCACTGTAGTTACTACTTCACCCACTGAAATACACACGTACCTCGGCGGACAATGCACCTCGACTTTGAAAATTACAAACAATGATGCATCCGTAATGCTCGTTCGCGATTGGCATTTTCCAATATTCAAATAATATTGACCTCATCGCGAATTACCTTCGAAGGTTGCGAGAAATATGCCGTAGGAGAAAAAATGAGCGGTGATTTATCGCGCGATCGCTTATTGCTCGGCCGATTATCGAGTTATTATCGTTGCCGCGCGATTGCGCCGGGTCGGTGTATTCATTTCCTTTTTGGTTTTGTCGCTGTTTGAGGTTAGCTTTTTTGGAGTGTTATGTGGGTTTGTTTTGTCAGGGTTATCTAACCTGTTTATTTGTTATGGATTCTGGTGTTCCACTTTCTTTTTTTTGTTGTGATTAGATCATTTGCTTTGTTTTGTTTTGTTTTGGTGCCCCTGATTTGTTTATATACTTTGTTTTCATTTGTGGGATTGTGAGGTGTGTTTTACTTTTCCTTAATTGTATTGGTTTGGTATGTTTCTATTTCGACTTAGTAGCTATTCTGTTTGTTTATATTTTAATTTTTTCATTTCTACTCTTTTTTCCACTGTTTACATTTCATTGTTTTATTTTTAGTTTTGATATAAGTATTATATTTTACTTTTCCTTATGTATTTTATTTTAATGACCTTTTATGTTTATAATAAGTTTGCATTTTTTATTTTTTGCAATATTTCAATCCTACTTTAAATGATTATTGTATATAAAAGCATTTGCTTTCAGTCGATTTTCTGATCTGTTTATTTCTGCAAGTTATCGCATAATCATTTATTGCTCGACCAATTATCGCGTAATTATAGTTCGGTGTATCTTGGCACGCGAATGCAAATTGTTTTTGCATTTATTTGCTTTTCATCTATGCCGATATTTGATGTTTCTTCTTATGTGTTTTTGTATGTTATGCAATTTTGTTTTTGTTATGCTCTGATGATCTAATGTTTATATTTGCCCGTTTGTTTATCGTTTCTGTATTCTTTTTTGTTTTCTTTTCTATTGTTTTGCTTTCTTTTTCATTGGTATTGTTTTTATGTATTGTTTTCTTTTACTTATTTTATTTGAATTGTTTCGTTTTCTTTCTTCTTGTTGTGTTTGTTCTGTTTACTTATATTTTGCATTTTTTTACCTTTCTTTAAATTATTTTACTTTTTGTTTAGACTTTAACCGTGCTTTATTGTACTTTTTCGTGATTATTTGCAACGCTTGCATTTTTCTATTCAGTCCCATTTAATTCATTTTTAACGACAGCAATCGTATTTTCCGTTTCGAAATCGCGTTTCATCGTAAAGAAGCGCCTGGAACAAAACAAGTGCGGAACCAAACGCAGTGTTTTATTGAAAGCACGTAAACCGGCTTTCACCGAAGAAAAGGCTTTTCTCGGCGAAGTGTGCGCCGCGAGTCCATTATTATAAAGTGTAACATTGTTCAAAATATAACATTTACGATTTTATATAATATGGCGAGGCACTTTCGCTGACGCTCCGGGAATCGCCGGAGCATTGAATTGATTCATATTCGTGGCGATATGTTATGAAAACGGTGCAATTTTTCTTACGAAACGCGCGGTAACAATACGTTTTTCCGAGGGTCGTGACATCGGGAGAAGTTGCCGGAAAAATTGGATGAAACGACTTTTCGCGCGTTTCCTCGTGGAAATTTAATGATTCGATGATTTGAGGTTATGTAACATGCGGACGTAATTCGAAAATTTAATTTCGAGTTGGGGAAAAGATTTCGAGATTTTCGTGGCATAAATTATATTATGAATCGGATATAAGGTAAGGTAGAACTAACGTAATATAACGAAATGCAATTTCAACATAACCTAACTTAAATATAACATATCTTAGATTAAATCTAAATGTAACCAAGTTCGATTAAAAAAAGTCTAATTTACATTAACCCAAATTATGTTAAACTTTATTTACACCTAACCTAAATTTAACCTATATAGAATTCCCTATACGAAAAAATGTTTCGTAGAAATGAATAGAAATTAATTGAGGATGAACAAATGAAAAATTGCCAAAAAAATCGAAAAAATCGTTGTGTTAATTCTAACCTCAAAATTGTTTCAATTTCAACTATTCGGAATTAGTTGGTTCAAATATTGTTCGTTCAGAAAAAAACGTATTCGTTTTTGGACCTAACCTAAAATTGAGATGCAATGTTAATCTTTAGTGCAATTTATTTCTAGTCTTAACCTAATTAGCGAAATTTGTATCTCTGCCTTCAAAACACGTTCCGAGGAGTAAACACGATCACAATCTGACATCATTATTTCCTGCTGTGGCGTTGTAGTCTTCCATCGCAGCGCACTTCATGTAAAAATATGGCCAGTCGAAGAATTTGTACCAAAAAAGGAGACAAGTACTGCATGTATGACCTTTTCGCATTAAAGTATGAATAATAAATTAAGCCAAAGTGGTAAAAGTTGAACACCTTCTTAATTAATGGTACGATATCGTCGGAATGTTGCAGACACGATGACAATGTTTCACTTGACTTTTTCAGGTATCAGTGTTTTATCTGAACGATAAACAATACGATTTTTCTTTGCAAAATATCATCGTTCTATCGAAGATTGCTCTGAAAAAGAAATTTAACTTTTTCAATTCTATTTTTTCACTGTTCAATTATTTCTCAAACTGGAAACTGAAAAATAACTTTTTAATTTTGCACTGTAAAGTAAAAACATTTTAAATAGGTACAATTTTTTAATTTAGTACATTTGAACAAATTAAAATATATTTGTTCTATTTAAACATGTTTAATGTATCAAAATTTGCAATTTAAAGTAAAAAATGTTCAAATTTTCCTGTTTTGAAATAAACAATATTTTGTACTGCATTTGAATAATTTCAATATAACTAAATTAAAAGATCATTGCAAATTGATATTGAATTACAATAACATTTTTGTGATAAGGTAAAGCAGCTTTATTATCGACAGTCAAAGAAAACGTTTTGGACTGAAGCTGGAATGACTTTCTACTTACCATATAAGTTTCGTTCACCTTTCGAAATATCTTTTCATTTTTACACCAGATAGCGCTGCGACTTAATGACATGATTGCATGTTATTAAGTCGCAGCTGCTATTATATATTGTTATTAATATTATTCAGCATTCTGATAATATTTCAAAATAGTTTTTCCAATACATTAATCTACTATCTATTATATTTAATAATAGAGAAAATCATTCTTCACAATTATTCATTTTTCATTTCTTTTTTTTCTTTTTGTTTTTTTTTTACTAAAATCAAAAAGTTTTAATAATTGATACTTTTCGATGTAAATTACTAGCGAAAACCGAGAATCTCGACAAAAAATTGAATTCCAAATAGATTCCAGTAAATGACCTCTCAAAACGCGAAACTTAATCTCGATCCGGCTGACAATTCATTATAAACCTTTTTTTCTCGAAACATTATCACCCAATTAAATTCTAATTGCAAATTCGAAACACGATATATTATTCCACAATGTCACGACAAAAAATCCGATACGCAATTTCGTCAATCATACCGACTAATGTCCACAAAAAATGATCAGTGATACCTACGTATCCTTATATTAAAATTTTAATTACATGTTTGAAATTCAGTTTAATTAATTCAGATTAATTTTATATAGTTCAGTTTAATCAAATCAAATCAGTATGCTTTAATTCAAATTAATTTTTTAATTTAAAATGCTGAATGACATTTTTAGTGATAGCGAAATTGTATTTTTTAATTAAAAAATTTTGTAAACTAATATAAAATATCAATGAGTTTAGAAATTAAAAAAAATGTGTGCTCTTACACAATTAAAAATAAAAAAATGTATAAAAAACAATACATATATAAACAATTTGAATAAAAACATTCCCAATCAAATTTTCCGTCAATTCACATTTTTGTATCTTAACTTTTTGAAATATTATATCTTCCGAGACTTCTTAAGGGGGTCACTTTGGGTGGTCAAAAATGAAGGTTTTTTGAGATTTGTTGTGGACATTAGAAATGAAAAATTAATGTCTTATTTTGTTAAGCCTTCGTCCCAGACTATTTTTCACCCTCTGCAACATATTCCCAGAATACACCTAAAATCTTACCAATATTCCCAAAAATTCCCAACAAAATTTATCGTCGATTCCCATTTTTCTAAACCATAAACCAGAAACAATCCTGCAACCTTCACAGTTACCTTCACCGGCGTCGCATTTCTGCCCCATTACTTCGACTCGTACTATGACAGTCGTCGCGATTCCTAGGTGGCGCTGTTCGCGACAATAGTCGAGGTATCGCGTTACAGGTTCATGCGAGAATCCGTTAAATTTGCTGGATTCCCGTGCGCGGACTGAATGCCTCTGATTTGCGTATATGCGGCCCGATCGTGTCGCCCTCTTGCTTTTCTTTTATTACGATCTCTCCCGATATAATCCCGCGAAACTTGATCTTAAAACAACTTCTGAGACCGCGCCGAGGTAAAAACAAAACTTTTTTACCCGCGCGAGGCGCATTTGCCTTATTATCGCGGTGAAACCATTTCGGGTACCAAAACAAAAGGGATCAAATTTTCGTTTGGCAGATTAATGGGATAAGTAAATTGTTCCTAGCGAAAATTTCAAGAATATTTTCAAATATTCTTGAAATTTTAATACTTGAAATTTTAAAATATTCCCAATATGAAACCCAGAATATCCTAATTTTCTGAGTTTCATATTATAAATATTCTTAATATATTCGAATATTAAGTAATATACATACTTCAAATATTGTCCATATTTGGGAATATTCTTGGAATTTTTGTTACCAAAAAATCGTACCTTTATTTTTTAATTTCTTTAAAATATAATTATTTTAGAAATACTTCGAATACTCCAAGTATTCGAAGGTTTCAGTATAAAAATATTCCCAAATTTCCGGAATTTTTCGGAAATTTCTGAATATTTTTGGAATTTTTGTCAACACCCAATAATGCAATTTGCTCAAATCTTGTTTCAGGTACCAAAACATTACCGATCGCATTCTTACCAAAATTCTTACCTCTCGCCGAACTTCGATTCCACAAACAACTCCTTATCGTCGATTTTTTTCTCCGCCGCGAAACTGAAATATCGTGCAGCAGTGCGCATTCCTTTGGTACCCTCGGGCCTAAAAATACCCCGAAAATGATAAAAGTCCCGTTACGAAAATATTGGCTGGCGCGCCGCGGGGCGTCCTTTATTGCAAAATGACGTTTCGAAAACGCGGGAAAATAAATGTGCGCGCGCACTTTTACGACTTTTACGCCAATTCCAAGTTCCAGGTTGAGGCCGTGGCTGAAAATATGTTAGGAAAATATTGTTCTCAGGATTCATTGTTCATGTTACGTTTATCAGAATTCGATGAAACTTTTAATTGAGTTGTTAGAATATTAGTAATATTTAATTTGCCAAATTGTCAAGTTATTCGTTGACATAGAATTCAAGCTTGAAAATTTGGTAAATTAAATAGTAGTTATTATTAACGAAATTTTGTAAAATTAAATATGTGCATTCTAATAGCTGAAATTTAAATTTTCACAAAATTCTAACTATGGGGAATCAAGCAAAAATATAACCTCAAAACCTTTCGATATCGGCATTTTTCGTTGATTGCGATGAACGCAAACAATCGGCGCGTTTTTTGGGATCAACATCAGGACTGCTAAATCAAAGGATGCGGTCATCCTTTAGCGCCGATTTACTGCGTTTCGGGCTTATTCTGGATATCCATAAATTGCCGGAACGACATCGCGACGCGGAACAGGCTTGTTTTGAACGTGCGTCTGCGACACGCCGGAATGCAGATGCGGCGGGGAAAAAACAACGAGAAAGGAGGATTCGGCGAGAGAGAAGGAGCGAGGATTTTAAGCCGTTCGCAATCGCTCTTAATCAAAAGTCGCGACGGGATGCGAGTCGGGAATCAAGAGCGAAGACAGCGATGACATACTTTTGGTTCCGTTGAAAATGACGTGCGATCGAGTTTTGGCCGAGCATTGAGGTCATTTCAAGTTTTTTGCTGGTGCACGAACGATTCGGAATGTTTGGGATTATTCTTTAAAAATATATACACTCCCTGTAAGTCGCGATTTGCAGTGAATCTGTACATCGAAATGGCACTTCGAAAAACGACTTTTCAGACTGCGAAAACGCTAAAAACGCATTCCCTTCAAGTTTGGTTCGGATTTGGCGAAGTTTGACGGAAATTCGTGGTTTTCGGTCGAAATCGATAAAATCGCTCCAAACGCACTTGGAAATGATGTAAAAAGTGATGGGAACCAAGCTTTTCGAAGTTCGAAATGGTTTGGAATGTGTGAAGATCGATTGAAATAATCGGTTTTTTCAAATCGCCGAAAAATCGGCGAATATGCGGTGAATCTGTATGAAATCGAAATGGAACTTCGAAAAACGACTTTTCAGGCTGCGAAAACGCCAAAAACGCATTCCCTTCAAGATAAGACTATCGAGATAACTTTTGTATTTCTTAAATAAAAACATTATATTCTTGGCAATAAAAAACGACTTGCCAAACCCCGATTCCCATCTAACTCTCCATACAACATCCATACATGGACCGATCCATTTTTACAACCCCCCCTCCACCACCGATAAAATCTTCGACACAATTATTGGCGAACAATACGCGGCATTAGCATACTGATTCGAAAGCGTTCGGCACGAGTTCGCCCATGCGAGACAGCCGTCGAATGACACCCACGTGAACCGCGCGAGTACCTGCGTGCGCTTCTTTGTGCCGGTCCATTTGCAGCGCCATCTAGCGGCGCGCATTGTCCGGACTAATGGACGTCGCGCGCGACGTGTTTTTCAGTGTAAAACACGGCGACGAAACAATACCTCGCAATTAATCATCAACGGGCCGCATTTGCATAGAATGGCGCGGCGAACGGATTCCCGGGATGAGCGACAAAAAGTGTCGAAAAATGGCACCATGGATAGCTGGGTACACATTGTATGCGGGGAGGTATATGTCCTTATGTCTAATATGGGAATTTTGTCGGACATATGCGGTCATGTATTTAAACGGTGACATGACCGCCAATATGACCAAAGTATGACCGCATATGAGAGGAAAATGGGATGGTACGTATGACTAAAATATGACCGAAAATATGACCGCAGGTATGACCGTAAATATGACCGCAAATATGACTGCAAATATGACCGCAAGTATGACCGCAAATATAACTACAAATATAATCGAAAGTATGACGGCAAGTTCGACCGCAAATATGACTGAAAATATGACTGAAAATATGACCACAAATATGATTGCAAACATGACCACAAATATGACCACAAATATGATTGCAAACATGACCACAAATATGACCACAAATATGACCGCAAATATGACCACAAATATGACCGCAAAAATGATTGCAAATATGACCGCAAATAAGACAACAAAATTTGCGTGCAAAGATCACAATAAATATGACCAGAAATGTGATCCAAAATATGACCGCAAATATGTCCACAAATGTAATCGCAAAAGTGAACACATAGTACGAGCAATCAAAATATTAGCTTTCTAACCTCACAGTCTACACTTTGTAGACCTAAAATTGTTGACCTAAAGTCAACAAAATCAGCAATCGTCATTTGGTGATTGCTGCCGATCTTCTCGTTTGCGAAACCGTGGATCGAGCGAGTAATAACGGGGAGCGATAAATTTCGCCAGCAGAACTACGATCGATCGGTCGAAAGTTCACGTGCGGTAATCGTAAACCAGTGTGACTGATTTTTATCGAGTCGTCATCGTCCAATCGCGGTGCTCTATGCACACCTGCGGCGTTTGACCACTGTGCCACGAGATAGTCCGGGGTAGGTTGTTAGCGATTGTAAAACGATTTCAGGAGAAAGTGTATTTGAGCCAATTGAACTACTGCACTGTATCCTCATACTGGGAATGTTAGTGCAAAATTTCCGCATTTGAAAAATTCCAGTTTACATTTTTTTAATGTTCCAAAATTGCTTTCAACAATCGTAATAAAATGTGGTCATCGATTTGTCAATTAATCAGTCAATAATCGTCACGGATTAGCCCCACGTTGGGCGCCTACCAAAAAAAATGTCCACATTTAAAAAATTCCAGTTCATAAAATAAAAAAAAATGTTCCAAAATTACTTTCAATGTGGTCAAAGATTTTTCAACGATCATTCAAAAAACATCGGCACGTTAGTCCCACGTTGGGCGCCAACTGTTTCCTCAATAAAGCACAACCTCATCCGCGCCATCTCGCGTGCGAATCCCGCGTTTTTACATAACGAGAAAAAGGTCCCGACAACATGTTTTCGCGCGATGCGTTCGCCCTTTTTGCGTTTTATGCTAATTGCGGAGGTATGCGTGACACCGTCCCCCCCGGTGACGCACACGAAAGGGGGGCAGGGAGGCGCCGGGATCCGTCAGGCTTATTAGAAGCGCAAACGCCTACTTGTGTTCCAGTCGGCCTTGTAAAAAATGCGGACATCGTGTGGTAGTGCGCCGGGTCCCATATTGATAACGGAATGTAAAAGGAATACGCGCGGCATCTGACGGATGTTAATGGCCGTGCTGCCTCGGGACTCTGGGCCTGCAAATTACGTCGATGAAACGTTGTTATGCCCAGTGTAATGGCTGATTATCGCAATGAACAATATTTAGATAGGCACTACTCAGAGGTTATGGAGTTGGGTGAGACGGTTTTGTACGGTTGTTCATTTATTTGGAATCGGAATATTTTCGTCATTTTTGGGTCGATTTTAACATTTGATGCTGATTTCTTGGGCAGGGGACTTAATTAATTATAATACATATTTATAATATAAAACAATAATGTTTACATACAAAAAAATGTCATCTACACAAATTATGTCTCATGCCAAACAAACACGTCAGCGCTAAAAATCCCTCGAATTTCGGAACCTAAAACTTAACCCCGTCGCGAATAAATCACCACGCCACCTGACGCACGTGCCCCCCCACAAAAAGGACCAGCCAGCGTAAACATAAACCCCGCCGACATAAACGCGACGATAATTATTCATCGCAATTCATAAACATAAGCCTTTCTTTATACCCCTCCTCGTTCCTCCGTCATTCCTCCTGTAAGAGGGGAGGGGACAGGATCCCTCTAAGGGGGACGAAATGAAATGCCAAACTGTTTAGGCGGGCCATAGAAAAGCCCGGCGAGTTTTATTGTTTTGATTATCAGTTGGAATGCCGTTCGTTTAGCCAATTTTATTTTGGTCCTAGTGTTTTATAAATGGCAAAGGGCAGACCGCCGTAAGCAAACAGTATCATCTGTTAAAAGGTAGGCAGGCATTTGTTTTTATATGGAAAAAACAAAAAACGAACGCTACTGTTTGTAAACATGTTTACAACATTTGTTTGTAAACATGTTTATAACATTTGTTTGTATACATTTTCATAACATATGTTAGTAAATACCTTTACAACGTTTGTTTGTTTACAAGAATTGTTTGTAAACATTTCCAGTATTGTTTGTTTTGATTTCTAGTTTTTTGTTTTTTGATTGTTTTGGTTCAATCAATAAAACAAAAATGTTTCCCACCTTAGACGCCAATTACGTAAAATACGCCAGATTTGGCGAATTCAGTTTGGCACGTGGTCGCCTCGTAAACCGAGGACTTTATTTTCCCCGGAATTCGAAATTTCGCGCGCTTTTAACGGAAAACCGTTTTTTTCTCGAATACCGCGGCGAATCGCTGCTCGCGCTGAATTATTCGCGCATTATGCGATGAAATTGCAATTTCGGCTTTCACTGACGGCCGTTAGCGAATTTATCGCGGCGATTTCGAAAAGTTTTTGCCAAACGTGTAATTCGATAGCGGCGCCACCTGGTGGGGCGTTGTTTTGCGCCAAAAAGATATTGAGATGTTTCCATAAATCGAACCAGTCAATGGCTTGTGCGATTTTTTTCAGTCCGGTCGCATAAACCACGTGAGCTAATCGCGCGGCGCTATCTCAATATACGTACATATTAATTGAGCGTCGATTTATTAATTGCGCCATTGATAGAGAGTGATAATTAGGTTTTTGCGCCGGCGAAAAAGTCAGCGATATGATCTGCGCGAGGAGAATGCAGGAGATTTGAATAAACGCGGTTATTTATTGGTACGGGAGTCTGGGGAGGGGATGGGTCTATTGGGTTACTGGTCGGAAATGGAAATCTACTCGTGACTTTGTTGTGTTGCTGGAATGTCTGAAAAATTGTATACTGCAGGCTTTAGACTATTTTTCAATATATTTGAGTCAATATATTTGTTTACAAATAAATGTTTGGAAACAAATATTGTAAACATGTTTACAAACAATGATTGTAAACATGTTTACAAACAAATGTTGTAAACATGTTTACAAACAAAAGTTGTAAACATGTTTACAAACAAATGTTGTAAACATGTTTACAAACAAATGTTGTAAACATGTTTAGAAACAAATAATGTAAACATGTTTACAAACAAAAAGTGTAATGTTGTTTACAAACAAATATTGTGAAAATTTATAAGCAAATAATTACAAATAACTTTTTTAAGTAATGTTGGTTTTATGTATGTTCAGATATGAAAATATATTTTTTGCAATGTATGGATATACCTTCCTTTAGAAGTTCCCGAACCGTAAATGCACGAGACGATGTGCCGAGCGAGATCATTTTGGTAAATGTATAAATGCTGATCCGACAGCGCTTCTAGCGGGGTACCGTCAATGCCATAAATATCATCGTCCAATCTTAATGTCGAATCGCAGCGTGTTCGCTACCGTCTTACGTATGCGGCCTGCACGGGCCATTTAACGAAAACACAAGCAGATACGATTCCGCAGTGGCGAGCGCTGCGCGCCAATTAATTGCGCCGATGTCTGGGCATTTATAAGGCTCGCCTTAAGATCCTCTTATGCATTTTTTCGTGCGACGAGAACGTCGCGGCACGCAAATCCCGGCAATCCGAATTCGTCGTTTATTGAATTAGACCGAAAAACTGGCGAGAGTAGGATCTGACCATGAAAGGTGGTTTTTGGCGGCGAGATTGGATGAAAATGGGACAGGAATATTTTTGGAACATTTTGGAAATAATATGGTGGGAATATGTTAGGAATATTATGAGAATACAGTGGGAATATGTTAGAAATATTATGAGAATATGGGAGAATATGTTAGGAATATTATGAGAATATGATACACTGAACTAACCTAAAAATTGAATGAAAACGATTTCTTTTAAATGAAAAGGATTCCTTTTCTGCCAAAATGATTTCTTTTGTGCCAAAATGCTTTATTTTGGCCCAAACGGATATTTTTAACAGTGTATCCAACATTGCAAACTAACAAGAATATCCTTCAATGTCTAATGATTATCCAACAAACAAATGTGTATGCATCAAATACTCATTAATTTAGTTCACTTTCCTACAACCATACCATGTCGTAATCAAGTTAAATCATAGTCAATCACAATCAAATCTTTGTTAAGGTCATTTTATTTCAATTCATCACATTTTAGCCGTTCTACAATCGGAATTCGATTGACAAAATGGAACACAAACGCAATACAAAATCACCTATCCCATTTGATCTATTTTTTATTTTCTGGGTCACAATTTGAACCCAGAAAACAACTTGTCGAAAATAATGTTTGCCCGGAGGAAATTCCGCTGGAGTTCGGCCGGTTACGGTATACGGGAAAGAGAACAAGAATTCGAACCGTTAACAACGATGACTAACTATCATTATCATATGGAAAGGACGGCGAAAATGAGTAGCGGCGGGGAGGGGGAAAAGAGCGCAAAAATGCGCCGGTCGAAGAAGCTACGGTCAATCTTGCGGTCGCGTGCAATGAAAACTGTGAAGCAGAACCGCGCCGATCCATAGGCGGAGATGATGCCAATGAATGTCGAGTAACGGTACAAATGCATGAATTTCGAGTGTATGCACGTGTAGCGAACGTAAAGTACGGTGGCCGCTATCGGGGCGAGGCACGAGCGCGCGAGGGGAGGGGAAGGTGAACACGAAGCGGACGAGGAGAGGCGCAAGGAAGGCGCTCGTAAAATTACCTTTCATGAATGAAATCAGAATTCGATATTTACCGCTCGAGTTTAGAGGCAATTTTTTTCAATGAAACCATTGTAGTCTGCTTTTATGCACGTTGAGAGCAAAATAAAATACTTACTGCTGCTTTGTGGTCACTTTAAGTATATTTCTTGCTGAATAGAACGATTTCTGCGAGGATTCGGTTTAGTGTTACTTTAACTATCTGATCGTGAAGTTCTATTGGTTAGAGATGTACGAGGTTTTCGATAAAAACGAGAATATAAATATGCGGCATATATGTGACATATATCATTTAGAAATAATATCAAATTGTAAAAAAAACAATAAATCATTTAATATTATACAGTTTGTAATACGATATGTTGAATCCGTATGTATATAATAACACATAAAACAGATTTGTTACAAGTTCCAGTACACCCACGAACAAAACTGAAACAAAAGTAAAATTACGACTGTCTTTGCAACAAATAATCGCGAGTACCCATATACTTTACATAAAGAATCGTTTGACAATGTGCAACATATATTAATTATCAAAAGATGCCAGTATTGGAAAAAAACTGAATTAGCAGCCGCGCTGAATGGAAACGTTTCCGATACAATTTCATAAAAACTGTGTAAAATGTAAAATCGAATGTTACATGATTTTACGATGACTTTTCAGTAAAGCTTCACAAAAAATCCATAACTCTTTTACCTCGAAAGACTGATGTCATTTCTGTACAAATGACTGTTGAAATAAATAAGGACCGGCCATTTGGCAAACGCGAATAAAATAAGCAATTACGTTTAATCCTAAATAAACTGGCATCGACGTTTTGTCCCGTTTAATTGAAAGCCTCTCGCGTTTTGAAAAGTTTCGGAATTGAAAACGACCCTGCCTGAGCGCGACAAAGTAAATAATCACGCTTATTATCTTCTCAAATCATCGTCAACGCCGACTCCCTCCGCCATTATTCCTAATGTGCAACTCTCTCCTCTACACCTCATTCGCGTTGCTTATCGTTTTCGAAGACATTCCTGCGCGACGAAAGTATACCGACGTTCATTTTCATCCCATCATAGAATTTATTTCACACCGAATAATTAACGCCCCGACACAGTATATCACTCAACCGAACGTGATATCGTTATATCGTTATATCATTATAATCATTATAATCCGTTAACTGAATCTGCATTAACAGCAATTTCCAACGATCGAATAATCGGTAACACCGAGCAAAATATTATACGAGAAGTCGCGCAACGTTTTCAAATATTCGCGTTGCAAAATATCGTAATCATTCAAGTCTTCTCTTATTTCAATCGAAATTATATATCTCGGCTTTGCTTTTGCCGGCGATTTTTTAGCTTTACGTTGTTTCGCTTTATCACGTCGAATTATTTCACTTCTTATTTCCGGAATCAATACTTCTAATCCCGTTACCTGTTCCGTTCCATTGGACAAGTTAACGAAAAAAAATAAAACGAAAAATGATCTCGTAGAAGCAATACGTAAAACTGACTGGATGGTAAATCGAACAGTTTCGAAACAAATTCTATTAAGCTGATTTCGGAGTCTAATGTCATTCGTAAATGTCACTGCTAAGTTACAAAAACTGTTATTTTGCAAGTAGGACGTCGTAAAACGTAAAACACGAAATTAAGAGGATTGCGTTTCGAGGATTAATTAAATAAATTCGCAGCTATTCCTATTTCGCCTTGTTATTCCATTTTTTCCGTAACACTTAGCTCCGATCCAAACTATTTACTCCATTAACCGTAATCAGCTCTAAACACCTTAAAATCGCGTTTTATTGCTCGACGCAATTAAACTTCTTTTTAAATCCCGCGACATTTTGAATAGAAATTAAGCCGTGAGAATGAAAAATGGCGAAACGCTTTGTCGCGTTTCTTCTAAATGAAGCAATTACACTGATAACCAGTTTATCGCGAGCATTGTTATTAATTTCGCTCGCGATCTTTGCGCGCGAAATTTCGTCAGCGCGAAAACTGCGACATTTTTTCTCGCAACTTAACTCGATTTCAAACGCCGTCGTTAAACGCGCGAAACGCCCTGTAACCCGACTTGATTGCGCCGTATGACGAGTAATCCTTTGACTTGCGTTGCCGCGCCGTAATTGCGCCGTTTAATTCTAACAAATTTCGGCGTCTGATTAAGGAGTCGAGCCAGGCGGAACAATTTTTCCGATGGAAAAGTGTCGCGCCAGTGCGACGGCATTTCGTCAAATCAGGTTCGGCAAACGATCGGGATGACTTTCGACGCGGCAGGTGAATAATCAACGGTTACCAAATTGGGTCAAATAGGAGTCCCGAGGTACCGTTAAAAGTCAGCCAGAGGGCCGAACCGGTTGGACTTTTGGGTGTTCTCGTGCATCCTTTTCCCAAACGACCGGGAATCATTATAACGGGTCCTTGCACGAGGATGCGTAAATCAAATTATCGCCATATTTTGCCACCGGAATCTGGGTTGCTACGTTGAGAAAAATTGAATTAATTAGTATGCAAGAAAAATGGTTGCCGAAAAATGGTGGGAATGACAATTTTAAGATTACGATCAAAGAGTCAACCATATTTTTATCGTAATAGCCAGAATGACTTAATTTTGTATAATCATTTTGTATTTCTTCATCAATCTTTTGTATCGGTGTCATATCCATTTTTATGGTTAGGGTAATAATAAATTTAATAATTACTGATTTTATTATTCCTAAATTAACCATTTAATGGTTAGGAATACTCCCTAACAGACAAATCCACTAAATTACGTAGATTCGACGCCGAATCTACGTTGAATCCTCGTTCGAATATTCATCCACGTATATTCCACGTGGATTCCACGTTTCAAGTCTATTAGGGCTGCTCTTTTCTATGAATGTAATACATTTAACTCCTTTATTTGAAAAAAAATGTTGCCGGATATTTTGTTTCAAATAATCTAGTTTTCTATGTAATTGTCTAATATATAATGTCAGACAAACAAACTTACGATGACTATTGCAATTGTTACTTAACCATTACTCAATTTGAATTCTAATTAAACATTTCCACTGATATCTTCAATCTGCTCAGTTTTGCGCGACAATTAACACCGAGGAAATCCAAACTGTTCCTAAAAGCATAATTAATACTTCACGCCAACTTCCTATTTTCACACAGGATAGGATTACATAGAGTTTTCATTTCGTTTAACGCCAAACACGATAACGAAAAACAATCATACCGCGTTACATAAAAGTGATTCATTATTTTCAACTTGCTGCAAAAAATGTGCCCAACTATCACGAAATAGTACGCTATCGATTAATCCGAAAAGAATTAGTGCAGCGGATTAATCCGTTCTATGTCGATCGCCGTTTAATTGAACGCGTTATTTTTTATCAATCATTTTCCGAAATTTAATCAAGTTTGAAAATCACTCCCCATCGTTTCGTTTAATTCCGCATTGTAAATTCAATCAAACGAGTCCGTCCCGTTATTCATTTCACGAAAATTATGGCAAAAAATTGTTTTACGCGATAAAAGTTGAAAAATTTCGCGCGCGAAATTAAACGCGAGATGACAATGATGCCAATAAATAAACCCAACGTTCTCATTGCGGCGTGTCGAGATGCAGACATTGCGAATTAAATTTCGCGAACAATCGGCCGACGTAAAATACTTTTTTACGCGACGCTCAAAAGCGCGTCCGCCATCTAAATTACAGTTCTTTATGACGGAAACCAGTCTTTCCTTTATGTCCTTCAATTTATTCGCTCGTCCTTGCGCTTTTGACAATAAACAGCCGAACGAGCCTGTCAGTTGCAGGACCCGCACACAAATTTCGCCGCCGATGTAAACGCCGAATCAAACAAAAATGCGCCGCGATTAATGGCGGCGGAAAGTCTCGTTGAAAAATCACTTTTTTCAGCGAGAACAAGTGTGGCGAAATTTTCCCCGACGCGGCTGATTCGAGCTGCTCGACCGGACCCGAGGAAACTCTTTCCTCGAGTTGTCCCACTTCGGACAATAAACGACGCCGAATGCTGAGTACGGATTCCACGCGAGAGACTATCGTGTGATTGACCTCGCCGAACGAATGTACCGTTAACTTAAAAGCCTTGCTTTTCTGTGAGGTCCGCTTTCGTACTTAAACTAATCATTTTTTGCCTTCCCCGGGCTTCTTCGCTTCGATTCCGACGAGTTATTTACATTTTTCCACGAGGAAACCGACGATAATTCAATTAGGTAATCTGAAACCCAAGCGTTTTATTTCAACTTTCCGCCGGCGTTGATTAATCGGCATTTTTCCGAGACCCGCTTCTTGTTTTCAAGTTCTCCCGATTTTTCAACATTTTTACGCTTTTTCTGCTCCTGTGTTTTTTCTCTCCGAATGATCAGTTTGTCGAACTTATTTACATGTTCTACATTTCAATCGATTGTATTACGAACAGTGTAATGTCTTGGGAAACTTTTAAAATGTTTAAATGATTACTTTGATTTATGTAAAACAAGTATGTTGAATATGTTGAATATGTTGCTTGTGTGAGCAAATAAATTAGAAAATACGTCGGGGCGTTTTTATAAGGATAAATAATTCGAGGCATTATTTTCGCTTTCCCATTAGACACGCAATGCTAAAAATCAACACGCGAGTTGTTTTTAGCTGGTTTCCTCAATCGCGTAGGCGATTACCTTTCGTTCTTGCTAATTGTTATATCACTTAGTTAATTCTGCAGATAGCAAAACCGGAGGTAACAATGAATGCTCGAGTTTTATATTTCGCAGTTTGTTTTAATTCCGCAAAATTTGTTGTTTTATTCAGTCTTTTACTTCGCTCGGCGTTACGCAAGGCGATTACACTTGCCTTACCGAACAATAAATCTTCGAGTTAATTAATAGAGAACTCGGTATTTGTTCTCAGTTGTGGACACGATGACTTATTATTAGTAGTGAAAGTGGTTTCGCGATTGCCTCGTCTTTTGTAATCCCATTTTTGACACGTAGATCACCCTGCTTTATTTCCTCTCGACAGTTTTCTCATTGCACAATTATTGCAATTTAGTGCATTTGAAATCTCGTCACAATTTTCTTCATTGCTTTCCGTAAAAACATTTTGCGTTTCATTTTGTAAATAAAGAAATTAAATAAAGCAACATTTTTATTTTAAATAAAGGAAAACTGTTTCATTTTTTTAAATTAAGAAATTATTATTTCGCTAATCTTTTTTTAATCCTGCTTAATAAATTAGTAGTTGCATGCCATAAAAGTTTCAATGCAGGGGATTTTCATAAAATTTAAAACAGTGTCGACTTAATCAGTAAAACAAATAAACATTATTTCAAAAAACAAAGTTTTATTTAGTGGAAATATTTTGAATCCGCCTCTCATAAATGTAAAATTCAAAAATGTCTAATTTAAATTACCGTACGATCATTTTATATTAAATTTTTCTTTACCCGGATTCTGGCAGAAATGAAATCGTTAAAGTACCAACATTTTACCATACTTTACAGTAACATTTTCATACAAGAAATGCAACGCTCTAATAAAGCACGATAATTTACATTCCAACTTTTTTCTCAATCCACTCACATATCACATAGTTTCTTAAAAAAAGTGGATCCAATCGCAATCACGGTCCTTCTGCAAAAAGTCGACCAATCGGCAGAACGAATTATCAAAGCAACGTCCCCGCACTGGAGAAACGAAAAAGACTTTCTAAGCATTTAATAAAGACTTCCTCGTTGAATCTAGCGGATCGAGCGCAGGTCACTGTGATTCGGACAATCTCCTGAAATTACATAATCCGGCTGCTCCGCGCGGTGAATGCTCGGCGATACGCGCAGAAAGATACCGCTCTCTTGTTCTAATCGGCGCTACTCGAGCGCGCCCCCCCCCCTCCCCTTTATCGGCCCCGGCATCGCGATACAATGGAGCGCCGGGGCGTGGCAATATCGGGCAAAATTCTTGCATTGTGCGAACAGTTACGCGTGCTCGCGTAATCCTTAATTACATTCGGCGCTTTGCGCCGTGTATCAGCGCCTTCATTCACGCCTACGGTTCGTGCCGCGAACGCGATTATGCACAGTGCCCCGGCGTCCGACGCGCTTCGTTATCGCGCGGGGAAAAACGCCCGATTATTGAATGCAACCGGCGGATTTCGCACCCAGTGCTTTCAGTCGTGAGCCCGTTTTGTGGCGGTGTCATTTTTGCGTCTTTGATTTTTTTAGAAAAAAATCGACTGATGGATGGAAAATCGATTATTTTGGAAAGCTTTCATTAATTTAGTGAAAAACTTGTAGGAAAATTCTGGAAAAATTGGAGGAAATTTGACCTTTTTTGAACTTTTATTTTACTGTATTTACAATTTTTTATTTTTTAAGCATTTATGTGAAAATTTTTTTAATACGATTTTATGGTGCAAAATTAATGGTTGTGGGATAAATATTACTTTTGAAAGTGAACTGGTTAAGTGTAATTACTGTGTTATAAGTCATTTTGAAAACTTGTTTAAAGACGTAATAATTTTGCTCTAGGAAAAATAGCTTTTCATGCTTCAAACTCTAAATCATTAAAAAGTCACTGAAATGTTTTTCCCTTTCGCCACACATGTACCCTGTGAAAACAAGATAGTTATGACAAGTAAATTATGTTTTGGTTATAATATGATTAATAAAAAATAAACTAAATGGAATGAACAGTATTCTTACTTTTGAAATATACTTTTGTAAAATATTATAATATACTACGTTCCAAATATAAAGCTTTCAAATTTCAATAAAATATGTTTCTTAGAGCTGCCTCTAATCATAATTTTTTTATTAAATGTATTTTTGATTAAACGTTTTAAAAGTTAATTTTGAATATAAATTCCCTATGAATCACATTGAAATGTGAATCCTAGAGTCTTTGCGATTAGATGTGAACAATGGAAATTACATTTTTGATTAATCTTCTTCTACACGAATTAGAATTTGCAATGATTCACAAATTGTAAATTGTAAAATGTACATTGCAAAATTATCTCGCCATTTGTATAGTCTGAACATTAATTTTCTCTCATGAACAAAGAAAAATTGTTATTAAGCTCGAAAGAAAATTTTTGCAATTTTTATATTTCATTTTGAAATTTAATTCACAACAGTATCGACTTCGCAAGAAAACGTAGATTTCAATGAATGCCGAACATGAATCTGTTAGAAAACGGTCAGCCCATTTTCTAGCAGAATTTACCAGATCAGCAAAAACACGGTAGACACTGAAACTCGTCGGTTGCTATCCCAATAAACCAACCGAATTAAATACAACTCCTTGCTTCGTTATTCTTAAAACCAAAACTTCCGAACCCCAACACTTCGTTCGTTCTCGGCTGTTTAAATAATTTATTCACGACGGCGGTTGTGCGTCCTTTGACGAAGATTTTAATGAATCGACCGGGCTTAAACACAAGCATTACGTTACACGCGAAAAATAATGCTTTGAAATTAAATCCGCACATGATAAACGGATTACGTGTCACAGTTAAAGGATCAGTTTGTCATGCCGAAAATATGAATACCTTCGTTAGAACCATAATATTTCGTAATTCCACGTGCAATGAACGTGATGATTAATCAGGTTTCGGACCTTCAAACGTGAGATTGATTTTTTTTGTCATGAAAAGCACACGTAACATTTGTTACGTTCGCTTACATGCATTTGCAATTATCGCTGGAAGGCGACTGAGAGACACATTAACTTTTATTTATTAATCAAACTATGACCAATAATTAAGTCACGCAATGCACTGAAGTGAGTGCTAATAAATCATACGACTAATGGACCATTATCTCAATTTGTAATTAAAAAATTACACACTGTTGATCGAGTAATCGTGAACGAAAACAAATGACGATATTACGCTAATTATCATGATAAAACCCCCGTTGGAATATTGCACGGGAAATGATCCGTCGCAAAAAGTGAACAAACTGTAATTAAAGTCGAACATTTCTCAGGAATTATTGCAGTCATGCATCATTAATCGTATTCTTCAGCGCCTAGTTTTCCATCGTTAGCATGGTCATTTGTACACGAAGAAAACGTTTTATTTCATGGAAACCAAATTCTTTGCTTCAAGCGAATCGGGTTTGTAAATAAAAAAATCCAATCAAAAGTTCCAACAACAAATTTTAAGTCACGACGCATAAGTTAAGGGTAAGAAGGTAACTCAAAGAGGAACAAAATTTTCCGTACTAAGTGGTTGCTATAAAATAAATTATGTAATTTAACATTTTCAAAAATAATTGAAAGTGCAACTTCAAATCGGAACGTTCAATTATATATTAATGGAATAAATATTTTGGAATTTTTCGTTTCCTACCCTGAAAATGAAATAGTAATCTACTATTAAAAATTTGATATTGCAAATGGTAATAAATTGTAATACTAAATTATTTGAAATTATAATTGGTCAAAATAGGATGAAAATTGAGTAGAATTAAATTAATATTTACAAAATAATTTAAATTCCGAGTTTACTTCGAATTAAAATTTTCTTAACTTTTCATTCTTCCAATTTATTTTTCTATATTTTTTAATTATTCATATAACTTGAATCATAATTCATTATGGTTCAAGGAATTTTATTTCTACAAAAAATTACTATTTTTTTGCACGCTAAAATAGCCAAACTTTAAGTAAAGAAGTGACCTTCTTTTTCAGACAGCCGCCATTTTGTTTTGAATCTATACATTTCAATTTCCTTCGTTCAAGCGCAAGTTTTTAAAATATATTTTCGATACCTATTAATGTTTTTTGTTTTAGATAAGCAAGTCACGAGTTATCGTGTCCACCGCAAACACCTTCCGCTGAGAGGTGCTCCTGGAAAATATCTATTTCTCCGCCATTTTCAAAAAAAAATTGTTTTGAAAAAATTGCAAAATGAAGCCGAAATGCAGATTTTTCTAACCTACTAATTTGTTTTTTTTATACGCATATTAGTTTTGGAAAAAAAATTCCAAAAATAACGTAAAAACGTCGATCCATCCTTTTCCTTTTCTCCCATGTGCAATAACGTCAGCCGAAAGTTGACGCCATAATAGGGAAAATGGCGAAAAAAGGGTCGGTTTCGGTCGTAACGACGTCGAAAATGATGCCGCGCGGACGTAATTCACGATGCCAACGGCCATTGATCATAGCAAGTATCATGGGCGCCGTCAATTGAGCGATGAATTGTGCGCGCGGATTGATGAATATGCGATGAGGCAGAGTCTTTTACGTTTTGCGGAATAAGCAAAGGAAGCGCGCGACCCGATTACTGTCGACCGCCGAGGAATTCGCGAGCGTCAACGCCGGCTGCCGCGACGGGAAAGTCGCTTTCGCTCGCGAGATCGACGACGCCAACTACACGCAAAAGGCCGCACAAAAGCCTGTCCGCGGCTGTCCGCGAAATTCGCGCGTATCCCCGCAGCCGATCAATCGAAACATGCAACGTTTCTTCGAGCAGAACGGTCTAACGAGGCAGCGACGGTTCATCATAAAAGACCATCTCCGAATATCCATTTTACGATTACTGAGCTGATCTCTCCCGCTGGAAACAAATCGTCGAAAGGCTAATTAATTCTGGGATCGCGATGAGAAAGTAGAAATGAGAAGCCTTTTGTTATCGCGGATCGAGTAGATAGAACCGAAATGCCTGACTCTGAAAATTTTCCTAGTGAGAAAATTTCTCTATGAGAATTATTTTGGGAGAGAAGATACTCAGCCCGATCGGAATGTTGATGGGGATTTTGAAGATTTTTCAGGTTGAAGGAAACTGATTACTGTTGGAATTATAAATGTGTTAAAGTGGGCACGGTTGTAAACATAACGTTGGATGCTGAACCCCGATAGAACAAGATGTATATTATACATTTATTAGACGGACATTCATACACAAAATAGATATATACATACGTATATTATACATATATTAGACGTTTGTCAAATTGATGT